>JAGDQP010016637.1:0-20018 GCA_022664845.1 Lepisma saccharinum
CTTGAAATTTAACATTTAATAAACACCCTGTAGCAATACAAGAAGTCCGGTGGGAGGTTCAGGATAGCATTTGACATTGCAAATACACTTCCTCCTACGGGGGAGCTCAGTCACTCCGTTTTGGAACAGGAGTCCTTATCGAGAATAATACCCTTCTGGCTGTTAAGAATATAGAGTTCGTGAACGAAAGACTATTCTACATTACGAAACGTACTCAGTGGTTCAAGACTGCCTTAATAAATGTCCATTCTCCGACCGAGGAAGCTGATGCTGACGACAAAGATACTTTTTATGATGAGCTAGATAGATTGCGTGACCGTTTTCCAAAGTATAATACGAAAATTGTGTTGGATGATTTCAGTACAAAGGTAGGCAGGAATGGGTTAAACCTCCTATAGACAAATCAAGACTTCAACAAGAGAACAACAATGGAGAAAGATTGATAACCTTTCTGATATATCACAAAATCTAATAGTAAAGAAATTTTGAACACAAATACACATGGATAACTCCGGTTGGCAAAACTTCACCACATCGATCAGGTAGTGGTAGATAAACGAAGACATACCAACATAATGGTTGTTAGAGTTGACAGAGGAGCGGAAGGTAACACATTCCATCACACACGGAAGGAACACATTCCATCAGTTAGTGATCACAAAAGTGCGGGAAAAGTTGTGCATCGCGAACAGGAAAAGCAAAGAATCAAAACAACTTAAATTCGAAGTAAAACTATTAGATCAGGGTGGCCACCCACCTGGAAAACCGGAAAAGCATGGAAAAGTCAGGGAATTTTTAGAAAAAAACCGGGAATTTCTGTTTGGATGAAAATACAATTTCTACCACCTTCTTAGCCATTTAGCCCGTTTATTTCTATACAAAATCCTCTTGGTCTGGGGGTTCCGCCTCCAGACCCACATTTAAGACTTAATGATACACCTCGTGCCAAGTTTCCTTTATCTAGCTGTACCGGTTTGGACTGCGTCTACTTTCGATATTTACTTTAGTTAGTGAGTCAGTCAGTATCTGTGGGGTTTTATAGTATATTAAAAAAAATAATTCAGTGCTGTCTGTGAATTGAGCTGGAGCGAATGCGAGACCATTTTGTAATCAACACAGTAGGGTTTGTTCCCTAGGAGCTCCACGTCCTGACACCTCTCGGTGCTTCTGCGCCCCCAGGCTCCGTACTTTCACTCGATGAGGGCTCCGCCCCCAAACTCCGTGAGTGACTTGTTTCTCTAGAATCCGAAAATATTAACTTCATGTAAGAGTTATCATCTGAAATTTGGAAGTTGACCCCAGGGGCACTATGACGAGGCTCTTGGGGGCATTTTTTAGAAAAAACAAAATTGAAACCTACTTTTGAAAGTATTAAACAGTTTTTAAACTTCTCATCTATTTTTACCTCAGGAAAAACAAGAGCGGTGGTTGTGTTCTTACGTGTTCTTTGTTATGTTATGAGTTGTAGCTTCCAAAGTTTATACATTTTTGACACGAATATTTGGAAACGTTCCATTTCTACGAACAGCTAACTAAAAATTCAGGGAATTTTGAAATACCGAAAGAGTGGCCACCCTGTAGATAACTCGAGCATAAAGGCCAACTCGAAATCTCAAATACGTTCGAAATCTTAGCCAACGCGAGTAATAATAGGTGACATTAATAATAATAATAATGAAATTGATGCGAATTAGATGTGGGAGGTAATTCGTAACACAGTGAAGATCGCAACAAAAAGACGTATAGGTGAGAAGAAACGATAGAAAAGCAAGCCTTGGTTTGATGAAGAATGCATTAAGCTTCATGAGGAACGAAATAAACAAGACAGTGATAGCTAAGCAATAAGACCGAAGCAAATGGAAACCACTACAGCAACGCGATACGTAACACCACACACGGGTTTAGAAAAAAAATTGAAGATATCTGACGCAGAAAATTTAGAAGATAGAGAAAAGCATTAGAGATCTATTTAAGGGAGTAAACTCGTTAAAGAAAGGTTACGAACCAAGACTAGGGATGATAAAGCTATTTTGACAAGCTTCTTAATGTACACAAAGGTGAACAAACAGATGAATTTGAAATTTATACATTAGAACCGTTTTTACCCGAACCCAGCGAGACCAATGTCGACATTTCAATGAAGAAATTGAGAAAATTCAAATCACTAGGAATTGACAACACCTGCGCCGAATTAATTAAAGCTAGAGGAACGGCGCTATCAAGGAACTATACAAATATATAGATAAGTGCTATATGGAGAAAGGAGAAGCTTCCAAAGGAATTAAAAAAATCATTAATAGTTTCAGTTTATAAAAGACGATAAATCTTACTATAATAATTACCACGGAATCTCGTTACTCCAAACTTGTTACAAAATGCTAAGTAAAATCTTGCTAACATGCCTAAGTATACGCAGATAAAATAATTGAGGTAATCACTGTGGATTTAGAAAAAAAAAAGTAGATCTTGGACCAAATTTTCTCCTTAAAACAGATATGAGAGAAGAAATAAATAGGAATACACTGAGACGGCTTACATATTGTTCATAGATCTGAAGAAAGTAATGATTCAATCAGAAGGGAAAACTATACAATATTCTGATATTATTTTTTTTTATTTGTCTCAGCGACCCCATAAACAAAATACGCATAGGTAATAATATGTCAGGTAGTTTCAAAATTCACAGCGTATTGAAACAAGGTGATGCCGTGTCACCACTACTGTTTAACTTTGCGTTAGAATATGCGATTATAAAAATAAAGAGAACAAAAGGGGACTTAACACTAGTTGTTCGTCTACGTTGATTTAATAGAGAATTATATAGATGCACTACAAAGTAACACCAATGTCTCAGTAGAAGCGTGCGATGAAATAGGTTTACAGATGAACGTAGAGAAAACAAAATACAAGATAACAAACCGAAACACAGATGATGAAGGAAGTGTATGCATAACAATTAAGAATGTGATCACAGAAAAACTAAGTAAATTTAAATATTTAGCAAAATATAGAACGAGCAAGAACAAGGCCACGGAAGAAATAGAAATTCGCTTGGCATCATCGGGCAACGCATGTTTCTGTTCAGTCTGCCAGGAATACTTTATGGTTGTGAAAGTTTGAGTACGACCCTGGCAAATGAACATAAATTGCACGTGTCTGAAAATAAGGTTTTGAGAAACATACGAGCCGAAATGAGACGAGATGACTAGAGAATGGAGGTGATTGCATAATGAAGAACTCGACACACTGTATGATTCACCCAACATTAGAAGAATAATGAAATAAAGACGGCTTAGATGGGCATGCTATGTATCTCGCATGGGGAAAACAAAGATTAAATGCCGTCGTGGTTGGTAAGCCGGAGGGAGCGAGACCGTTGGGATACGAATGTCTCATTTCAGTATTGATAGAAATTGTCATTCCCGAGAGTGGAAAATGTAAAGATGCATGACCGCACCTAACTTTACCTAACCTCCACGTTCGCATGGTCACTAATTTAAGATAATGTACGAAAAATGCACGAAAACAGTTATTAATAATACATATGAACACACAAAAATATATTTTGAAAGAAAAAATCTTGCCCCCATCGTCACCTGGATTCGGACCCGGGTTTTTTATTCAGTAAGCCAACGTCTTACCACGGGACCACGCTAGGATCTGACAAACGGTGGTTTGGCCGTTGTATTTACAGTGGAAACACGTGAAATTGGAATAAGATGGTGTAATGACATTTCTATCAATACTGAAATGAAACACTCGTATTGGGATGACAATATTAGAAATGGTGTTCGAGAGGTAGATGTTATGAAGAAGAGAGGTAGATCTTGGCTAGTGTAGAATACAGTGACAAACGTTTGTTACTGCGGTGATGAACTTGCGAGTTTTGTTAGTTATATGGTTAGTTAAGTGTATTTGTGTGTGTGTGTACTATGAGAATTTATAATTCCGAAGGCCGTTTTTTAAAAACACTTTTATAGACCGACTCTGTAGTTTCTGTTTGCAGTGAGTAGTAAGTGCCTGATCTACCATTTTAGGTTGAAAATTGCTTTCATCGTCCGTTCGATTTTGTCCTCATATGGACAGATTTCTGTATCTTTTTGTTAATATATTGCGGATCATTTCCACCTTGTGCAGACAGTCCGTAGTTGCTGATTTTTTTTTTCTATTGCTATCCATGCAGTGCTTTTGATCTTTTTAATCATGTACTAATTTTTGTTTTGGCATGCTACCTAAGGACTAAAGAATGTCGTCTCAGAACTTAACGTATTTCAGAAACCTACCTGCACTTAGAGGTAATGACTGAATATCAAAGTAGGAAATTCGAACGTTACGTAACTGCTTGACGCTTCCACTATATGCATGCAGATGTGTTTCTTCTTAGTATTACTGTGTTGTAAATGTGGCAGTGATGTTCATTTTAAATAGACATCTTTTTATGTAATTAAAATGTAACCGTGCAAGTATCCAAAATTAACAGTTATTTTATTTATTTCCAGAAATTAATATAGCAAAGTCTCAGTATTATTTAGAAATCGAAGATCCAACAGTAGCATCTATGCAGAAGTCAACTGGACTTGCTACAGCAGAAAGTTATGGGAAAACTAAGGTACAGTAATAATTTATTTTAGAATACAGTTATTAATAGTCGAGTGCTCATCAGATTAGCAGTAAGTTTTTGTATGCAATTTTCTGCTTATCTTCACACATAGAGAAAGATGATGATCGTTGTTCTCCCCAGAGTCAAGTTTGTGATGATGTGACTAAATGTTGGTTAATTGAACTGTGGGTTAAATATTTATTGAATACAAACAAGCCTAACAATAGAAGGAAGGATCATGTTTGGAACGCTCTTCCAAATTATATAATTGTGCTATAGTCATAAAATGGAAACAGTTTGCATTCGATGTTGTAGTTTGATTGTAAGTCGTCTGTATTTAAAAGAATGATCTATCTAAGATGTGAATAGATTCTCAATAATTTTTTGAATGTGAGCTGCTTGAAAGTAGTAGTAAAGTATCTGTTATGTGTTGCAGTGACTTCAGAAAGCTTTTAGATTTAGAACCTCACATCTTATATATTGCATCTGGTATAGGAGGACATAAAATCCTGCCTTTATTCCTGGAACCTAAGTTCTATTTAGGATAAGCAGCAGTCATATTCATACAAATAAATTAGAAGTTCCAAGAACTTGTGTACAGCAAAGATAATACCATAACACTTGGCAGTCTTCTAGTGTACTAGTAAAAATTAAATATAAGAAAGGTGATATTCGTAGGGAATAATTTGAATTGAAACTAAGGTATTCCCCGAAAGTCCCTGAGCAGGCCATTGCATTCCATCAGGTGGGGATGAAGTCCGAAGGATGGGACCTACGCTTAAAAATTAATTCCGAATTTCAGCGAGAATTTAAACCGGGACTCACTAATTATAAGGGACGATCCAAAGCATTCAACCAAGCTTAACGTTGATTTAATATGGTTATGAATTCCATGAAGAGAAAGCCAGTAATAGTTCCATTTTTACGATATCATTATGAAGTTTTAATATCTTGCGCTGATCTGAATACTTACATTGAAGAGTAAAACAAATAGCCTTGAATTGTGATACGGTTAAAAGTTTTTGTTTTTCAGATCGTGAATTTAGTAGAAGTATAGAGTAGGCATTTCTGATTTGTTTTACGACACTTGTTCATAGTTATGAATCTAAAACATAGTATCGCCACAATCAAATGCTGTCTGTTATTTATTGCATAAAATGAAACTACAATACAGGGTGCCCACAAGCAGGAAATGTCAGGAAAATGGTTAAATGTGAGGTTAAAAGTCAGGAAAAAGTACAAACTCTACCGCTGCGTCAGGAAATTTTCCCTCAGGAGCTCGTGTGTGAAGATGCCAGAACATCCTTTTCACAAAGCTTTGAAACATACTTCCAATCACACGGAAATACTATAGTTGAGGGTAGTTTCTCAATCAAGTCCGTTCTTAGGGTTTTCCACGTCAGATTATCCAGAAAATGTCACCCGACCGTCTCAGATTTTGATGAAATTTGGTACACTTATTGTTCATGTTACAAAAATGGTATCCTTAAAATTTCAGATCATTATCTTGATTAGATCAAAAGTTATGAATTTTCTTAACTTTGGTCAGAAATGGGAGACAACAGCTATCGTTTTCCAACAGAAAATACTTTGTTTTGCCATTCATTTTACTATAAATTCACTACAAACCTACAAATTATTATGCTTATGGTTTAAAACCTGCTGATTTCAAAACTTACATCAGATTTCAATTATTTCGTCATAATCAATGAGTATCTGCCATAATAAAATAGGTTTGAAATCTGTCCTCGAAACTTTGGAAGTGATTCGCTAAACTTGCGTAGCAGTTACAGTGATAAAAATAGTACCATTGGAAAGCTAATTTTCTGGGCTTTCCAAATCTGAAATAAAATGTGTATTTTACTTTAAAAAATTAAAAATTGTTTTTGCGTAAAATCATAGAATTTAATATTACATTTTTTAATGCGAGATCTGCAAAATGTTTACTTCTCTAATCAGACAGCTTTTGCTGGTAAGGTAACCACTCTCTTTCAATCAGTTCAGTAGACTCTTTATATATACATACACTGTTGTCAAATATACAGGGTGATTCACGAAATCCGTAACAGGGCCTTAACTCAGCTCCTACTGCAAAGAAATCTTCGAAATAAATATGTTAATACGAAAGTGCATGTGCCGAATCACGTGATGATGCTTCTGAAATCAGGGGCGTTTCGGGAATACCTCCACGGGGGCAACTTCAAAATTATAGATGGCAACAGGGATTGATTTTGCTCGCATTGAAACAATCTAAATTTTGAACAACGTTTAGAGGAAACACTTTTCGATGACTCATACCATTTGGCAGCTAGAAGACCTAAATTGGTGGTCTTTCTGTTATGTTTTAGTTATGCAAACGTATAAAAGTAAATCACGCTGTGAGTAAATAGCGATTGTAAATTTCCCATTCTTTAAGCTCTTCTTATGGTAACACTGCTAGTCGCAATGAACTTTACTGTTGGCAGTTTGTTGAGACTACTTCGTATTTTCATTCCGTGCATGTGTTTTGATCTATTACTGTGCCTTTAACTATGATTCGTTTCTTCTTTATTCAACTTGAATTCTTTATTATGTCTCCTGAAATTGGCAAGATTGAGCATCGATTTTGGTATCATTCGACATATTTTGCTTTGCAGATTTAATTTCAGTTCCCAGTTTTCATAGTACCATTTGAAAAACATATAAGTTTGTGTTGAGGTGGCAACACATCTGTCATGTGCTTCGTTGTGTGTCGTCCTCCCGTAATTATCAGGTTAGCTGTGCACATTTTTCATTTTCTGACTTTTTTTAAAGTTAATTTGATCTGTTACTCGTCAATACATCACCCGGTATGTACAAAATGTAATAAACGAAAATTCTTCAGATTGAAATTTAAGAAAATAAAGTTTTAAACGTAAGGAATAAAAAAGAAGCTTATAATTCTGTGGTAGGTATTAAACAACAGTATCTACTTTCTCAAACAAGGCAAAATTAACTTCTGTTTTTAGAAGTAAGTGTTTTTTTACAAATCATCTGAAGTTCTTTTACATTAAAAAAAAACTATTGCCAGTAAGAGTTAGAGTACGATAAAATATAAACTGCGTATTAACAGGTTTCATTTTATCGGTTTTAGGTAAGCGACAATCATTTCCAATGTACTTAAGAAAACTTGTTAGAAATTTTACACTCAGTTATAACTTGTCCATTGTTAAATTTGCCATCATAAAACAGAAGTTTTCCGAAACAAAAATGTCTATATTTTCCGAAACACACAGACGTTTCTGAAGCTGGTTTATTTCTTGAATTTATGTGTGCGCCAGTGCCGTGATGCCTGGTATCTGTAATCAAATCAGTTCGTGCTGAAACTTTGCCAAATACCGTTTTTGATGTGAACCTCCATTAGCTGATAACGTTGTTTACGTGAGTATCTTTATTAAATTGTTTCATTTATTACCCCTTCCCTATTTTAAACGATAGAAGCTACATCGCAATATCGTAACGATGAGTTTGTTTTTTATTTGTTTGCTGTAATATGCAGTTGCGCTAAATGCGAATGCTGTCACTGTTGTCGGTATAGAGCGGTTTCTTACTGCAAGCACCAAACACCTACAAAGCTGGTATTTCAAAATGCAAATTTAGAATGATATTTTTCTCATCTCCCATCGCTTTATGTATTATTACAACTTTAATAGTTTTTGATGCTGTCAATTGAAAGTAAAAATATACTCAACAAGAATTTCCGTATAGGCATTAAAAATCAGCATTTTCTCCTATCTACAAATTTCAAGAATTTTTCCCCTGCATCGAGGGAAATTTATCTACATCTGGTAACACTAGATGTAAATAGTGTAATCACACGCATTTTCGAACTTGCTGAAAATAAAAGTCAGTCCGGAACGCATTATTAATTAAAAAAAAAAATGCAAATCATTTTAAAGCTCTTTACTAATAGATAGAAATTCCATATAAATGGAATTAGTTGGCAACATGGCAATTCCTTAACACCAGTCTCGTACCAATCCTCTCTGTCCAGTTTCTCTCCCATTGTGTGAAAACTCTTTTGCGAAACGACGCCGCCTTTCCGATGTATTTGTGATGTTCTTGTACACCTTTATATTATGTAACGTAAGTACCTTTTTTTCTACCATCTTACATATACCTCATCTCCAATTTTCCACGTGTGTTCAGTGAACTTCTTTCTTTACAACTGAGGATCACTGATGTCGAAATTTTTAAGTGACTTTATAGTGGGCCTTTTCATCTCAAATCGGGCAAAGGGGTGTCAGGTGACCATGAGTAATATCGTTCAAAAAATTATATGTGAAAGGCCCATGTGTGTAATGAACATTCCCAAGATATTTCAGAAAAATATCCAATGGGGGCAGTGATATTCACATTCCAAGATGGCGTCGCGCCCCGAAAATGACACCAATGAAAATACAAGAAATAAGTCATAACTCAGGAACCGTTACAGATACAGCAATGATTTTTGCACCGTTGCAAAGCTAATTAAATCTACATATAACTGATGTCGAAATTTTTAAGTGACTTTATAGTATATATTGTTAAGAGTGTAATTGTGCACGTGATCTTCAAGATATTACGTAAGTACAGTTCCTCTCCTCTCTCTCTTAAAATTTCACCTATTATATTGCCTATCCGTCCTTTTCCTATATTTACTTTAGACAAACTTTCTGTAAGTGAAACGTTCCGGACTGACATTGAAATAGTGTTAGTCTTTAATGTATATAGTCTTCGCTTTTACACTGAATAATGTACTCTCATTATTTAGTGAAAAAGCAAAGACTATATAAATTAAAGACTAACACTATTTCAGTCATATAACAATTCATTCTTATCAATATAAATCTACTGACCAACTTTACTTTGAGATAACCGAGTCTTCTTCCATGACCAACCAATTCCGGGATAATAGCTATAGTCTTACCCTGAATTTTATAGTAGTAAATCGTTGTACAATAATCTGGTTCAAAACATCAATTCTACTGAACTGAATTTATTCAAATCAATATACAATCAAATATCATACCAATGTTGAAATAGTAATAACATTGATTTGTTAGTTACACTAACGACCATTGTTTAACTCTTATAATTCAGTTAACACAATTGCCGATTTCCTTAATCGTGTCATGTATTGTAAAATGCACATATTTCAATAATATTCGCCACTATTCAAATGTTCATTATTATGAATTGTTACTTTTAAAACACATCTATTTCATATTTTGTGCACTTCATTAAATACCACATTTTATATCTTGCTAATATGTCACAGAATATTTATGATCGAAAAACAATGTACTCTCGATCGCAATGTATTTGTGATCGATAATGTACTCTCATTATAACAACCACCACCTGCGTTACAGACCGATAGGTCCTGGGCCTTCCCCAACGCCATCTGTCCGCGTTAGGTGAAACTGCGTCCACCCTGAGTGACGGCAGTGGTCAGCTCTGCGCGCCACCTAGCCACGAACAGGCGTATTAGGGGCTTTCTAGACCGAGTGGCCGTCTGACTCCCCAATTTCCCTCACGACGCTGGGTGGACGCCGAAAAGTGGGACACCATCCGGGAATTGAACCCCGGACCACGCGGTCATGAGTCCAACGCTCTAACAACTAGACTGTGGAGCCCCTAATGTACTCCCATTATTCATTGTAAAAGCAAAGACTATATAAATTTAACATTATTTCAACCATATACCAACATAGACAAAGAGGCTTATTGTAAAATTGGTTGAAAAATTAGGTTCCTTCAATTCTTTCAGTACTTGGATAGGAGTGTTAAAAACAGATTCTGAAAATTATGCCTTTTTTTTTAGCTAATGGTTAATAATTTGACCAATATCTACAAAATCGGAAAGATGAGCTAGGCAAAATATACGGTTTGCAAAAAAATCGGTCATGTAAATTATATTCTGAAAAAAAAAGAAAAAAAAAAGATTATAGCCGTCAGTGACATATAGTTTGTAAATTGCTAATGCGTTTCATTTTTCTTCAGCGAGGTTGACATTTATGTGGAATTATGTATTATGCCTTTACTCCAATGGGGAAAAAAAGAAAAATATCCTTTCTCAGGAGTGGTAACAAAGGATGGTTGATGCAGTATTAAAGGGAAAACCACCAGAGCTGCAAAATAAACCTATTTTAAAACCAATTAGACCGTTACCCAGCTGACGTAGTTTAGTGGTTACCTGCGTATTAGCTGGAGAAGAGCTAAGTGAATGTAAACGCTGGTTTGGCTATTCGAGGATTTTTTTTTTTTTTTAATGCTTTGTTTCATTAGCAAATTCCAGGATGATACCTATAATTAGGCTCTTACCACTTTTTTTTTAAATTCTCAATCCCTTCTTCTGGAAGTTGTCGTCATCGAGGGAGATCAGAATTGAGACGGAATTATACTTCAAAGCCTACATAACCCATGAACAATTTATAAAGACTGCGTGAAACGTTACATGTATGTGTTAAGTAGGTAAAAATTCCTTTATTGACAATTTGAGTATTAGTGTAATTGATTCAGTTTGCTCGAGATGATATCATTTATGTTTAAGACGGATGGAAGCTGAAGAATTATATGTGCATCGTTCAGGACATTTTTGGTCTTATATGTATATATTTATTTGCTTGTATGGAGAAGATTATAGTTCAAATTGTGAATCATAGAACATTCGTTGAATAAATGTGGAACATTATATTGTAGAGTTTCTTTAATTACCAATTCAAAAGCACTGTATTGTTTATGTGATATTTGGCTAGTCTATTCTGCAGAGCATAAGGATGATACTTCAGAATTTAAGTGCGTTGTGGGGGAAATACATTCTAATTAGTAATTTCCATTATTTCAGGTGTTTCTTTATGACAAAAATGTGGAAGAAGTTGGTGGAATGCGAGTACCTACTGCGCAGCTGACCGTTGCTAGACATGGTTATCTATCGTTGACTATACTTCCGCACAGAAACTGGGCAGTAATTGTAAATCAGAAGTATGAAATTGTAGTTGAAGTGTATGACAAAGATCATCATAAATTTTATCTCTCTGAGGTATGTCTCACTTGTCTCTTGTTTGGTAGTTTGTTCAACGATATGAACACTAAGATACTTTAGAACTACTAATTCGTTTGTAGAAAATAAAGGTTTCTTAAAAGTAAATTTTAACTAATAGAGAGCATAGACATATTTGTTAAACTTCACATAAAATCAAATCTCACGTAAAACTACACCCACACACACATTAATCACATCTCTTAAGACAGAGCGAGAGTCGCCCGAATGGCCTAGCCGGTTTGAATTGAACTGATTACTTAGGGGACGACATTTAAAAGCTTAAAAAAAGGTTTAAGGAACAAAATGTTAATCCAGCTTTGATTCCACCGGAAGCTTTAAATAATAATAATAATAATAATTATATATATATATAAAAAGGTTATTTTGTTCTGAAAGATTTCAGGCAGGGAAGTGTATCATATCACAATGCGGTGAACAATATATAGGGATGAGAAAAAAGAACATGTTGGAATGTCCAAGCACGTAAGGAACATACGAAGCAAACACACAGTTTCAGTAATTTCACAACATCTTAAAACCTTCCTACATAATATTTCGGATGTGAAATTGTTAAAAAGTACGGATTTTCTCAGAGAAAGAACTGTTTTCGGAAGCTACTTCTTTAATAATAATAAAATAAAATAAATTAAATCAGGATCAGGGAATGTGAAACAAGGTTTGGCATCCGTTAATTAAATAAATATACATCCACTCTTTCCTTCTTCCTTTTCATTATCATCATCATTAATATTATTATTGCCAATTTCGTCGTCGTTAAATATCACATAATACATGAGAAGCATTTTTTTTTTTTTTTAAATAAATCAATTAAAGCAACATTTTGTACAGGCTTAGCTTAACACACTTTGATTAACTTTTCAACCAGTTTCCTTCTCTTTACGAGTGGCACATGCCACCACCCAGCAAACTGATTACGTCTTAGGTGCTCAACTGTTATTTAGTGAATATATTTGTAGACTAGGTTGGTTTTCCCACTGCACGTAATAACCTATTCAAATCTCATGTTCTTGCTGCTTTTACAACTGAAAAAGGACCTGAATCTAGGTTCGGAAACAGTGTAGTACCTTTTCTTAATTTGTATATTTTGCTGCACTTACATGAGAATTTTCTGTCTACCGAGATTGATAGGTGTGTTTAATATCATGTTATTGTTACGAACGCAGTGTAATGAATGTACCTATTTAATTAATTCTATATTGTCATCATTATCAATGCAATATTTTTTTCTCGCTACGGTAAGTACTTTTTACCTTCCTCAGGAAGGTATCTTCAGGAGAACAGATGTTATTTTGTGGAAATATATTTCTGTATTTATACGTGTATTTGAAAATATAATTAAGTGAGAATAAACGTACACAAATTTAAAAAGTGAATTTTATGTAAAGGCCTTGAGCTTCACCGCCCCTTAAATATTTTGAATTTTATGTAAAGGCCTTGAGCTTCACCGCCCCTTAAATATTTTGAATTTGTTCCTCAGTACAGGGAAACAGTCTAGAATGAACTTCCCATTTCTTTCTAACATATACATTTACTAGAAATTAGCCATGTCTTGAAATAGTGAATACGAATGATATTCACTCTCAAATAAGGTATAGAATAAAAAAAAGTCATTGAGAATACAAGTGTTCAGGAAGCCATAAAACCCATAAACAAATGAAAAGAAATAAATAAACGTTTAAGTTTACAGAATACATTTGTAATTTTCTGTTAAGTTGTGGCATGAGTTCTGTCAATTATGCTGTTTGACACTGTCTAATATCATTCTTCACACGTTTCTCAATTTTCTTCCGTATTTAGAAACATACAGATTCACTTAAAAAGTGCATGTAGAGATATTTACGTAATTTCTGTGGTGGAGCATTTTATCATTACGTATTTTATATTTATTATTGCAGCAAGTGAAAGTTTCGACTTCCATACCAAGCAAGTTTTTCCATGTTGAAAGGAGCACTCTCAATGGAACGCATCATTTTGGGTGGCCCATTAAAGTAGGAACTGCTCCTGTCGAGGTGAGTTATTCTTTGATTTATTATTAAAGTTTTTTTTTTTTTTTTTACTTTTTCATTTAACATTTACAGCTCATACTAAGAACACAGCCCCCGTAGTCTAATGGTTACCATTGCGAATATGGATTGACACAGAAGTTCGAGTCCTGCTGCCCTTTTATCGGATTTTCTTCAATTACGATACCCGGTATGGTGAAATGCAATAGAGAGCGATCTCGAGATCTTGTCTATCGATGAGTGATTCGTTGTCAAAGATTATGACGTCATTATTTAGTTAACAACGTATCACTCAGCAATGGACAAGATCTCGAGATCGCTGTCCATTGTATTTCATAGTAATTTGTAAGTACTAGATGTATCGTCTTAAAATTTTGATAATGCTATTAGATTTTGAAATATCTTGAAAAATGTTAAAAAGTAGGGGCGGGAGTAGCAAGGAGCCTTAATAAAATACTTGATTGTCACAGATAACATTTTATTTATTCGCCACAGTCAAAACGTTCAGGAGCGTTAGATATTGTTTTGTTTATTGTTTATTTACACTTCACTTTCACACAAATGCGAGCACAGAAGTGACGTCACAGTCTGGTAACATTCTTATACTCTTGTCTAATATTTTCTATGAGCAGTTCAGCATTCTCAACCTTACTCTTCACCACATAATCTATCCTTTATTTTTTTCCCATCGTTCGACAATGCGAGCGCACTGACTCGCGAAATTTATTACGATGTTTTTATTATTTGTCAGTGTTTACACTACGAGAGAATAAGCTGCACACCAACTGGTAAGAAAATGTCAGTTTTCTCTCCACGAGGCTTGTTAGATGTTATCGGTAAGGCTTTAAAAATTATTCTGATATTTACTCCTCTGGATATTCTTCAAGTAATCAAGATAAATTCATTTAGGGGATCTGATTAGATGGATATTCGAATGGTGAACAAAGTGCTATCCGTATAGTTAAAAAGCGGTTATCCGAATAGTCGAATAAAAGATCTCCGAGTAGCCCAATAAACGGATGCAAAAACGAACGATCGGCCTGAGCCAGAGATGCCTAAAAGCCATAAATAAAATCAAATACAATGAACTCAAGAGCGAACAAACGTGTATTTAAAAAAAGATCGAATATAAATAAAATAAGAGAATTGCGAATAATTGATTCACTAGAGGGCCATTCGGACAGTTGTTGCAGACTGATTTGAGCTATCGATTGACTTTTTAATATAAATATTCGTCGATTGACTTAAAATGTTATTAATGGAAAATAATTTAAGAAATAACATAAGAGAACATGTATAAATTCAGAAAATTCAATTAGTTGATCATTTATTAGCTAGTGACTATAGAAAATTATATTAGTTTCTAAAGAAAATCAAAGCGAATTATATCAGAATACCAGTGTAGAGCATAATGAGCTTTGACTTAGGAAAAGTCTAGACATAGTAACTTCACATAAAACTTCGTTTCATTTGGTAGGTTTTTAATACATAACGAGAACGTTTCCAGAAATTATTACCTGTTATCTCTCCATTGATTACCATTTTCTATTATTGAGAAACCTGAAATTTGCTATTATTTTACGCTTCATAAAACAGCGAATGCTGTGTAATTTCCTTCGGTAAAGGCGTTAGCTACTCTCAAATCAACAGTGCTCAATTCCAAATAAACGAGAAAAGTAATGTCAGTGATCAGAATTCGAACATAGTGACATCACGCGAGAACTAGGTGATCAGTTTTAGTACAGTGGTAAGTGTCATGTTTAATACAGGTGTGGCATAAAATTGGGCTTTTTTAAATGTAGCGAAACGGATACCGTGTTTTATTTTTAAAAAGCTACAAATACATCTACTGCATCCTTAGACATTGCATTTGTAAAATATACAGTCACGTTTGTTTAAAAGTTACGTCCTTCAGGTGACCCCAAATTCAGTGTTAACACTCGGACAATCTGCGATTGAAATCGTCCATGACACGTTCCAACATCTGGGTGGGAATGTTTCTGATTTCAGTACAAATGTCTTTTAGTTCTTTGTGAACTGAACCAACGTCCGTTAAACAGAAAGTCAGTGTGATGTGCGGACTTCCCAATGGGAATAATCGGTATTTTTGTTTTTTGGAGAATGAGCACGGACGAGTTGCCACGGTCATATCGCAAGTCTACATGTTTAACACATTCCTCGCATTTGAACTTGTACACTTCCCTTCAATATATCATTTTGGTTCCAACAAGATGGCTCTGCTCCGTGTAGCCATTTCGGTCACACTGTTCACGAATTTTAATGGATGCCGTTTGCCGATTTTTCGGAAACCGCATCACTTCAACGAATGTGACATTTCTTGCCCTGCCAGGTTACCAGATTGAACAGTTTGTGATGACTTCCTGTGAGGGTTCCTTCAACAAAAGATATTATGCAAGTTGTCCACACATCGTTGCGAAGCTGGAAAATAACATTGGTACTAAAATCAGAAACATCCCTATTCAGATGTTGGAACGTGGCATGGACGATTTCCAATGCAGATTGTCCTAGTGTCAACATCGAAATGGTGGTCACCTGCAGGATGTCATTTTCAAAACATGAACGTCACTGTGCATATTTTACGAATGGCGGTGTCTAAGGGAATAACAGTGAATATGTTTGTATTTTTTTTTTTTTTAATAGTAAAACGCAGTATCAGTTTCCTAGCGTTCAAAACAGCCCGTTTCTATGCCACGCCCTGCGTAAAATGTACCCGGAACTCAGAGATAAAAGACAAATTTCGTTACCCAAATAACATGTGTAGGTTTTCTTTAAACAAATATTCCTCAGTTTTACTTCAGTTCGTTGAAGTTATAGTTTTTTTTTTTCGTTTTTTTTTTTTTTGTTAGAAATGTATAAGTTACTTCCAGACGTGCTTGAAACAAACTATTTGTTTATAAGGTACAAACACAAATGAAAAATCCAAGAGGGGAAACGATCGTAAATGAATAAATAAATAAAGAAAAAAGTAAAACTTGTAGTAGTTGCCACAGAAACGTTGTGTACTAAATTACCTAAAATCGAAAATAGATTGTTGTAATCATGAATTTCATTTTACCCCTTATTATTCTACAGTCTGAAGTCTTGACACGAGATCTATCAGATGGTGAAATGACAATCGTTTTTTTTTTTTCTCCTGGACTCTTCAGATTTTGAATTTGTAAGGAAACAAAGCTAAAGCATGTATGACAGCTATGATTTTTCCCATAATGCAGCTAACTTCATCTACTACCCTTTCCTGTATTAGCGACCCGGGGGTCGTAATTAAGATACTGCATTTGTTAATTACTGGATTTTAACACATGAAACAAGACAATAATAGAGAATTAAAGCGTCAAACACTGGCCAATTTGATTAATGATCTTTGCATTATTTGTTGTTTCTTTTAAATTTATATATTTCTGTTAACACTGAATAATATATTTCTATTCTACACTGTTGATTTCGTTAAATTCATGTAATATGAGAAAGGAATGGAATGACAGTTATCCGATAAGTAATAATATGGAGAAAGCGTTTAAATTCACCGTTTCGTATTTCAGTTGTAAATAACATTTCTATTTATTTTAGTAACTTAAAAGTCTGAAGAGTATGCTTCATAATCTTATGTATTCTTTCTGCTTTAACTTTTACAGGCTACATTAGATTCTATAATAACACCAGACGGTGAAGTACGTCCGCTGATGCCGAAGTTGACTGCTCACGCAGAATTGTTGATTTATGACAAAATTACACTCAGTCCACGTGAAATAATATTACCATGGGATCCTGTAACCAAACCAAAATATGATATCGCAATCAAGGTAAGTGGAAATCATTCACTTCATATTGTCTGATAATCTGACATGTCTGCCTTCATGTGATTCAGGTTGTTGATGTTGTTTTGCAATAGTTTTTTTGTTTTTAACAAAATTCCTTAGTTTTATTGCGAACAGATATTTTCTTTCTATATTGTCAAGCTAAATTCTTATTTGTAGTGATAATGAATGTTGCAGGTCGGAATTTGAAAGTAAAACAAATGTACTGATGTGCTAGAACTTTCATTTTTTTAAAATGATAAACTTAGCTTTTAACTCAGAAGGCATCTTTATACAATGATATGCTGTGTGTTCTTATTGCGTTTTTATGCCAAATACATATGGATTAGGAATTTTTTTGTAATATATATATATATAACACGAGTTGTATTGTATTAGTACGAAACATCTACTATGAAGAATGTTCAGAAAAATTACTTTAGATTTCGGGTTAGGTATTGCCATGAAAAATTAAAGTTGGAAAAAGAGCTTGTAGAATGTTACATTTAGTTTCACTACTTATCTAATTGTAGATAATTCAGTGTAAAATAGTCGTAATCATTCACATGGAAAACAGTAATATTTAGGAAGATAAGCTATCCGATATTTTAAACTTAAAAATGCACATCACGCAAATTTTAATTTTAATTCACTATATGTACATGATTCAGTTAGTTCCTATTTCAGGAACTTAGGGAAATTAGGTAATTTCCGGGAAAAAATAAGCGACGTTCTATGCATATTTCTGTATAGTCATATTGGTTGCAATTGGAGCTTTTTCTCTCATTGATTATCTCAAAGCTTCGCGTACTTAAATCAGTTATTAAATTGCGCTACCAGTTATGTGATCCCGCTTATTTATTTTACAAGTCATTGGTTAGTCATTTTTTGTTTATTTTCAGTTATTTTTCAATCAATTTCTGCTATGTTGCTCATCATTTTTTTTTTTTTTTTTTTTTATAATTACTTTTAAGCGGCTTCAATATATATTTTGTTTCGGAAATCACATCAACCGAAGCTCTCTAGCTTAAATACTTTAGGTAGATATAGAATTACCTTAAATTCAAGTTTTGGACGCATTAGTTATTCGCACTTTCACGTTATACTGTAGTGACGGTGTCCCAGATCTAGAAAAAGTATGCCAAAAAAGAACTTGTTTTCTTCTTATTTTTCGTACTGTTGAATGTGTTACCGACAATGTATGAAATTCTGTACAACGCCGGACGATTTTAGACAAAATATAAAATGAAGAATGTAATCCAATCTAACATATCTTCTTCTATCCAAAGCACGAAACACATTTGGAGAACAAGACGATTCTCCATTTCATACCTTTCGCTTAAGAATATTAGGCATTTTATAAAATATCGGATTTAATACATTACCGTTTACAAATACAGTATATTCATGCTTTGCATGTTTTTGTGTGTGTCAGCAATGTCTTAATGGTTTTTGTTTTCAGAAGAACTCTGGCCAAGAGAATAGTTTTTAAAAATGCATGGTTAGATAAAGACCCGGTTGATCGAAGTGGTTGCGTGAAGCTCCTAGTGTCAACTTTGGGCATACTGTATTCTGCACCAGCAGAAATTTGCGCTGAGTACAAGGAAGGAAGGTAATTTCTAACCATGAACGTGAAAAAAAAAAAGTTTATCAGTTCGGAATGAAGCCAGCTGATACGAATTTTAAATTATTCTTTTAGGGCACCTGCTTCTCAAGTCTAGTGTCGTGCTCATGAATCAGCAGATCGAAAGAAACAACTAATGCTACTAGTACTATGGACATAAAAGTGAAATATGGTGAAAGTGAAGAAAAGTTATTACCTTCTAGTTCCTTAAAACAATCTATTAAATCATTTCTTTTCAGAAATAGAGTCAAACATGCTGTAGAATCACTCGAATCCTATCCATCTGTTGCTAGTGCGGTTCACCTGTGTCCGATTGTGTTTTCAAACTGAGATAGTAAAACGTACTACAATGTAGAAGGACAAGATTGCTTACACAATTACGTTTGTCTTGGGGCTCTCTTTCACAATGAGTTGCTGACAAGTGGAAAACACTGATGTGGTTGCGTGCTTTGATGAGCCATTGAATAGAATATCTTAAAGGCAACAAATGAACATTGCGATTGTGAGATTAAAATAATAAAATTAAGTAAATACAGGGTACTTTAATTTAGGGACATTCGACGCCCGATGCAGAAAGCTATGAAAGGAATTAGTTTCATGAATATAACTAAGATATCAATGGATGAGCCTGCAGTTTACTGGATGTTTCAGTCTCACCTAGAACTCATTGTCACAAGTGATGAGCCAAACAGAAGAAAACTTTTTAGTATGGGAAGCTGTGAACTTCACAATGTTTATGGTACATTCAAGACTGCGTTGCAAACATGCTAGTGAAAAATTGTATTTTTCTAGGGCCCTGTACAATATTTTGAAAAATAAACCAGTTTCTAGATCCAACGTCACGAATATTACGGGGGCCACTGTTACCACTGAAATTATCCCCGATTAGATGGGTAGAAAATATCAAGGT
>JAGDQP010016638.1:0-14147 GCA_022664845.1 Lepisma saccharinum
GGAGAACACCGTCGCAGGCCTATGATCCAGACTGTCTGTGCCTAACTGTAAAGCATGGGGGTGGTTCTGTTAGAGTGATATCGTGGTTTTCTGCAGGTCCCATCATGGCCCTGCATGGAATGATGAATGCTAAGGCGTATGAGGCCATTTTGGGTTCTACCCATGGCCCACACATTGTTCCCGGATGGTGATGGCATCTACCAAGATGATTTGGCACCCTGTCACGCTGCAAAAACGGTGCAATCATGGTTTGAGGAGTATGACCAGGAGCTATCACACCTCCCCTGGGTCCCACAATCACCAGATCTGAACATCAACATTCCACACACCACGATTCAGGAGCTGTATACGTCCATTCCACGTCGGATCCAAGCTGTTTTGGACACAAAAGGAGGCCCCACACCATACGAGGTTTGATTTTCACACTTTTTTCAAACGTTTTAGATTTTTTGTCCAACCCCTTATATATATATAAGGGTGGTCCTTATATACAAGATTTTTTTTCTTTTTTAATTATTCCGAGTCTTACCCTCTAAATATGTTCTCTCTAATAAAAAACGTAAGTAAGCAAAATTTTAACTTGTTTACACAATTTTAAACCGTGCCGCATCGACCTTGAAATTGGGAAGTCCTGCTGAGGCCTGCCAGTTACGACTTGTTTATAATGGCAAACAATACAAACAGTAATAATTATGCAATAAATGCATGCAGCATTGCAGCTGCAACTTTTATACAATGAGTGTACGAAGCCGGATGGGGTTGGCAGGGGGCAGGAGGTTTGGATAGGTACGTGGACACTTTTGTAGAATTGTGTTATTCATAACCTAATTTACAGAAAAAAACACCACTTAAACCACTTGTTCCCTCCATTTATACGCGCTAAAATGTTAACATTTGCCCAGAAGCAGAGAATTAAAAAAAAAAAAGCGAATCCCGAAATTTAGAAACAATGGACGATATATGGCGGCCAAGTCGCATATAGTATAGATTATTCAGGTGCCAATCTTGATACGATTGAAACTGTGATTGCATGCCGAACAAAGAAAGGGTGTATACATTAACGTTGCTTATGATACTCCGGTGATACTCACGGCTTATTAGCGATTCCGAAATGAATTAACCGGTAATACTCATGGGAGCAAAGGTGTTATTATTGTCTTAGTATCAGGAGGGTTTCAGTATAATTTTGTTGAAGTGGTAGTGGTAAAAGATTTATATGCGTGAAAAAAACGTTTTTCATTACAAATAATTTGCCCGTTGAGTTAGTGATCTTTTTACAATATTGAATTGGCAACCAAGGAGCCAATAGCAGGACCAAGCACAAGCACGCGGAGTACGCTGTCGCTGACAAATACGGAAGTTTGGCTAATCGGAAAACCAATTAGCTCGATTGGTGGTAAGAAACTTCCTTCAAAAGGCGATGTCCTTCGACGTTTGTTTTTTCTAATTCCAAAAGACGGTCATACACTGAAAGACGCCTACACCTATGTGGTCAACGAGGTGCTGAAGTTCTGGGAGATGGCTCGAATACCCACCATGGCAGCATATAACATAATCCCGAAGGTTGAGAAGGAATATGCGAAGTGGCGCACTCTTCAGAAAAGCAAATCCCGACGATCGTCATCACAGGAGAAAATGGAAAAAGATTTTAAAGCGGATTTGGAAAATCTCTTTGATATTGTCCATGCAAATGCCTTACAAATGATTAGAATTGAAGAGGGCGGGAATTCACAAGCAGTTTGCTGCCCAGGAAGACCGAAAGAAAGAAAGAAAGAAAGAAAGAGAAGAAAAGTATCAACGATTCAGAGAAAGGAAACAAGAAAAGGAACAAGGTAGTAAGGGGCTGAGCACCTTAGATGAACTAGATTTCTCCAGTAGCAGTACTGAAGACGACGATGAGGAGAAAGAAACAGCGCTTGTTGAACCGAAAAGAAAGACACGAGGAACGAAATCCATTGTTACACGGCTTTGGCAGCTGCCTTGGACCGTACGAAAGTGAGAGATCGCGATGCTGTCCATATTCTGTTTGCTGCTGCTTCCAGCCTTGGCGACGAACTGGCACTCAATCGAAGCACAATACGCAGGAAGAGGATGCAAAATCGCAAGACAACAACCGACGTTCTGAAAGAATCTTTCTCCCCGGATACCCCCCTAATTGTACACTTTGATGGAAAGATCTTACCAGCTCTAACTGGCAACGATAAAATTGACCGCATTGCAGTGCTTGTGTCTGGGGGAGAAGTAAACAAGTTACTCGGCGTTCCTGGTAAGGCTTATCTGTGGCAAACGCAGTAATAGGATGCTTAGAAAAGTGGAATTTAATTGACAAGGTGCGAGGATTGTGCTTCGATACAACCGCCAGCAATACTGGAAAAAAGAGCGGAGCTTGCACTCTGATAGAAAATAAGTTAGGGAGGGAGTTACTCAATCTAGCATGCAGACACCACATCATGGAGATCATCGCAAGTGCGGTCTTCACTGAATGTCATAACTACTCATCGGGCCCCAACATCGCATCTTCCAACGTTTCCAGCAGGTGTGGAAGAATATAAATTCTGAAGATTATCTAATGATCGAGGAAGAAGTTAATGAGAAAGATGTCATAGTGGATTTTTGTCAGAATCAGCTCATGAATATGAATACCCAACCTTGTGACGACTACCGGGAAATGCTTGAACTGGCAATAATATATCTGGCAGGTACTCCTCATAGAGGGATATGGTTCTATAAGCCGGGGGCACTCCACCAGGCAAGGTGGATAGCGAGAGTCATATACGCAATCAAAATTTGTCTTTTCCGCTCTCAGTTCTCTATGAATAAGAGAGAGCTCACTGCTATGCAGAGATTCGCTTTGTTTTCGTCAGAGTGTACATTCGCGCATGGTTCCAGGCCCCTCTTGCTGCAGCTGCTCCTTCCAATGATCTCTCGTTTTTGAAGCAACTTATTTCATTTGAGGACAAGCACATTTCCAAAGCAGCGGTCATAGCCTTCTCCCGTCACAGGTGGTACTTAAGTGAAGTACTGGTCTCTCTCGCGTTCTTTGATCCGAATATAGATGAATTGATGAAGAGACAGATGGTTCTAGCATTATCTGAGAATGAGAGCTCAGGGTATGTGTTGAAGAGAATCAACGTTGAACAAGAATTACAAAACTTTGGCGAAAAGACGGTCGCTAACTTTGTTACAAAAGCATCTCGTCGCTTTTTCGAAATTTTGGGGATTCCAAGCGATTTTCTTGCATTCGACCCGGAAGAATGGGAAGGCAGACCTGACTATAATGCTTGTAGAGAGGTCGTACGAAAGTTAAAAGTTGTCAACGACTTCGCGGAACAAGGAGTTGTGTTGATGCAGGAGTTCAACTCCATACTTACAAAGGATGAAGAGCAAAAACAGTACGTGCTGCCAGTTGTGGAAGAACATAGGCGCAAGTTTCCGGACGCGAAGAAGCCTCGACTGGAGTTTCTTGATAGAGAATGAACATTGAACACTGAGCAATACAGTCATTATAGTGAATAGACTGAAGTGAATACTGAATACTTGAATAGTGAATACACATTACACATTATTGAATTTTTTTATAACGTCCAATAAATACCACAATAACAATATTTTCCATTTTACAGTAGGTAGCGCATTTTCGTCATATTTCACCTATGCGTAATATTGGACAATAATGATAAATTTCAAGGTCGATGCGGCACGGTTTAAACTTTTCCAATCTTACTTAAATTTTGCGTGTAGACAGTTTTCATCACAGAGAATAAAATGAAAAGGTAAGAGTTTAACATTTCATAAATTATTTTTTAAGGACCACCCTAATATATACAAGAGCCTTGTGTTAGGTAAATACTGAAATTAACAGAAAAGCTGACAACCTCCGTGACTTTCAGTAAGCTCGATATACTTTTGAGCAAGACCAAAATGGCTACGTGGGTAGAAACCGTACATAAATCAGCCCATCCGTTCTGCAATAATAAGCAAAATAAATTTTATCAAAGGAAAATAAATTTTAGCGTCGATGCCTTTGTTGTACAACAAGTAAAAGATCAGAAATCAACATTTTCAAGTGGAAATGTTCTATTGATTACAATTTAGTTTTAGGTCTAGGTTAACCTAAATCAAAGAATCAAAATTCAAAATCTGGGGCATCCCTCCCGAAAAGCTTGCCACTTATGAAATTAAATTATCAGAACACACTAAATACAAAAAAGAAAAGAAAAAAAGAAAATTAAATCTACTAATACTGAAAATTTCTGAAATGGATAGTTACTCATGTGAGCAATGGATAGTTACTCATGTGAGCTCATTTTCCGAAATTATCCGCAAAATATTAAAAACATTAATTGATGCCCTTGCAATTGCTGAAAATTAATGAAATCTACGGCGAATGCACAAAATTAGAACTACCAGGATCGTGCAGCAATCTGTTGCGCACTAAAGTATCAATGACTAATTTAACTAACTAACGCTATCGCTTATGGAACTCGCACGTTCATCGCCGTAGTAACAAACGTTCGCCATTGGATTCTATCCTGGGCAACATCAAGCCAGTTTTCATCACGTACACCTACTTCTAGAAAATCCCTTCTAATATTGTCCTCCCAACGACGTCTCGGTCTTCCCAATGGCCTCCTTCCATCCGGCCTTCCAATCAGGATAGAAAATAATCTTTCGTTTTTTCCCCATCCGAGCTACATGGCCTGCCCACCTTAGTCGTCGCGATTTCATTATTTTTACAACATCTGGTGATAATAATAATAATAATTTATTATTAATATTCCATTTGCGGTATTATTGACTGGATTAGGTACTTAATAAAAGGGAATTATGAGGAAAACACGTAATTATCGCTCGTAAACACATGTGTGAAGTTGACTCAAGAATGGGGAATTATATACTTGTGCAGATCAATGAACGGTTTGCCAAAAAAAATCATGAGCTGACATAAAAGGTAAACGTTTCACATATAGAAAAAAGCCGACCCCCCCCCCCCAAAAAAAAAAAAAACTGACAAAAAAAAGCGTCCCGAAAGCTTCTCCCGGCCATCCCTACTACAAAATACTCCTTTATGTGCTTCTTTCTCCTCGAACGGAATGAAGCGAGAGCTAAAGGACGACTAGGTTCCCATGTTTAAAACTCGTGTATTTTTTCAACCATAAAAATTACTTTCGTAAACAATACACACCAAAAAGTCAAGTACGTTTTTGCACCACAGCCCCTCCCCGCGTGACATTAAAAGTAAATGTAATCTTTATTCTTATCAAGTACAATGCAAACATATCTAGTTATGCCTAACATATAGCGAGATCTCTTTAAGTGATATAGCCTACTTCTAAAGAATTATATTAGTCAGCTAGCTAACTTCTAGAATCTAGACGACAGATCGTGACCAACTTTTGCACGTGATGGAATTATATTTTTAGATAGAGCCTGGATCAACGCTGATGTGAAGATAGTAATCGAACAATGTTCTGGTACGAATAAATTAGCTGCAAGACTTTTATAAATTTTCCCCACTAAGCCACTTCTATACAAAGGAAAAAAGCACACAAAGACATTCCCAGCATAACAAAACAATAATAGAGAAACATATGATTTATGAGTGTCTCAGGGAAATTTCCATAGATAAAAAGTTTCACAATACAACGAACTAGAGAATCGATGAAACGCATTATATTATACTTACTATTACAAAATATTTCAAAACAAAGAATGCTTGAAACATTTACAGCTCCAGAAATCTCATCCTTAAGGACTATTTATAGCAAGCTTGTAAAGTATCAAGGATTGATATTTATATCGAATGTAACCTAAAGCATACACAACCATGAAGACTGGATTTACTTAGTCAGCATGTTGCCTCTTGGTAGCATAATTTCCTTCTCCCCGCATGATCCCTAACTGAATTCTACTAATGTTCTAAATGAGCTGGTGAATTTCTAAAAATAGGACCTACAGTTTTTGGTAAGGTGAACTCCGAAAAACTCTTTTGATTATTCATCGTGTAAATTTATATCACGATGAACGAAAAGGGTGGTATCCAATATTCTACTTTGTTCAGTGGCTCCAGCGGGGAAATGTTGGATACATTAATGTGGCACAAATTTTAATTTTGAATGTTATGTCAGGCTTTTAGGCAACTGTGGCTCTGGCCGGACGGACAATGATAGAAAAATTAGTAGAATGAAGGAAGTGGGATGAAATAAAAGAACACCGAGAAAACCCACGCACATAGGATTTGTCCACTACAAAGCCCACATGGTATGAACTGGGATCGAACCGAGGACCCCAAGCACCAGAAGTAAGCGCTCTACCACTGAGCAACCCCAGTTCACTAAAGTAGTATGAATTAACGGAAGCCCGCAACGCAAGGCTGAACATTTCAGTCGCATAAATGCAACTAATTTTCCTTGTTCAAATCAGATTTGTGACTCAACGATGTCTGAAAACAGTGTAATAGAAATAAAAGACATTGTCAGCCGAGCCATCACAGCAGTTCTGTTAACAGCCTTGTAATAATTATAGGTAGTTCTACATTACAACAAGTAAGTGCTGGAATTTAACTAACAATCGTGAAAGCTCAAAGGGTGCTTTGATAGACTGACAGCACTTCAAAGTTCAATGATCCAACGGTCAGTAACGCCTTTAGGGCAGGCCAGGCTGTGCTTTTGCTCCGAGCCCCGCGTTTTCGATAACCCACCATCATATTGACACAAAATATTGTTACTAATTGAAGAAACTAAAATGAAAAAATAATAATATTTTACTCAACCAGTCGCAAGAATGATCTAACGAACATCTAAAATGCGTTAGATGAATTCTGAAGCAAGAACATGATACAATCTTGGTTTCAAGGTTTCTAAATTGTATTGTGAGCGAAGGTAGATGTGAATTTACAGAAACGATACATTTTACACTAAGGAACGTAAACAGAAGGTGCTGAGAAACAACGAATGTCATGTGTACTGCTAGGACGACAGACCAATACGTAAGAATGGTTTCTAAATCATCATCAATAAACACACATCACGTTACAGCATAATTCTAGTCAGTGTTTGATTTGCCCGGAGGGATGCCGAGGATTTTTCCTGGTGCTTGAAGATTCCGAATATCATCCCAACCAGGGATAAAATCTTTGTATTTCTACTGAAATAGACAGTAGGTTGAAACTTATCAGCAACCAATAATGTTAGGATCCCCCCCCCCCCCCCCTTCGTAATTTATAACAAATCGAACACTGATTCTAGTATTTTTTTAAATCAACGTGTCTACTATTACGACGTGTGTCCAAAGTCACAGTGTCAAAGCCTGTCTTATTGAAGAAAGTTGCAACCATTTTCTTTCCAGCACTGCGATTCCTCCTGATCATGGTGGGTGGCTCATCTCCTGGAAAGACCGAAACGGAAGATTGCCTCTTTGTTTCGGGATCATAATGATATATCCACATTTGAACGTCCGTTACAATATTATAGACATCCGCCCTCTTTCAAATGTTTTTAACATAAAACGGCATTAATCGAGGACTCTTGTGTCTTTTGGAGTATATTAAGAAATGGGGCACCCAACGCGCACATCCCTTGGTGAGGTCTAAATATTCATGCACGATGGTTTGCGTTGCAGTTGATCCAATGGTTAGGGTCCCTTCAATGTCGGGAAATGTGATGTGAGGATCATCTTCGATCAGTTTCCTTACAGTAGCAATATTTTCTGTTGCTGGGCGACCTGAACGAGGTTCATCTCCCAAAACTGCCGTCCTCTTGAAAATCCACGGAGGCAATTTTCCACTGTGGCTGTAGAAGGGAATGACTCCCCAAAAATATTTACTAAAGAAGAATGACATTCATTTGCTTTTTATAATCATAAAAGATCATAGCACAAAAGTCACGGCGCGTTAGGTCCAGTATGTTCAGCATCTCACACATAACTGTATGCTCTTTCTAATATTCTCGCGCATGACTCATTGAAGAGGCGAGCCTCGGGTGATAGTTCCAATATTCTAAAACATTCTTCTTTCAAATAGAGGCAACTTCATTAACCTGAGAATTACCATTTCGAGGCTGTTAAAAATTTTCGGCATGACCCTCGTACACGAATATTCCAACATTGTTTTTCATTGTTATAAACCGAAAACTATTTTCTTAAAGGCGTAAACTTCTTATTTGTCATTTGAAGACTTGAAGATTTTTCAAATACACCTGTCATGTGATTCTTTATTATCAATACGATTTTAGTTTGAAGTTAGCTAATGTTTATACCTAACACAAAATTAAAAGTATCAATAATTCTGTTATATATTAACCGACTTCCATAATTTAGCCATCAAATCAAAGGGGAGGGTCTGTTTTGAATATCCATGTGGCCAACGTTACCTCTACAAACAGAATACTTCAGTCTTAAAATCACAAAGGATTTTGCATCATGTTACGCCCATTTTCCGGAACAGCTTTGGGCATATCTATATGGAGGTTTAATTCTTGTATTTCGCACATGGATTCAGAACTATTATTAACAACATTATAAAGTATAGGCCTATAAACTGGAATAAGAGATAAAAGTTTTGACTTGATATGACAAATAAAAAATGAATTATTAGTGCCTAAAGTTACCCCATTGAGGGTATGCACAAAAATTTTAAAAATTAGGAAATTGTTTTAATAGTGTATAACCTAAAAAAAAAGGGGGTTTCATTTCTATTTTAAAACATTTCTCTTTATATAAAGAAATGTGGTGTGTGTAACAGCACGCAAAAACATAACCATCTAATAATGCACGTGTTTCTACTATCAACGTGCCTATTATTAGATAGGTACTGTTTTATGAAGAAATTTAACGAATCGTGAACATGGATACTTGAGCCAACATTTAAAATATCCTGTTGGCGCAGATTTTCCTCGTCAGAGTAGACGAAAATAGAAGAAAGCGAGATGAGAGTGTAATTAAAGAAAGAAAAATCACAGACATATTGGCGACAACTGCCACTGAAGGAGAATTACTATAGAGCCTAACATTTACGTTCCAGTCTCATGGTAGACCATAATAATTAAACAGTGGGTTCGTTAAAATTTCTCTAGAGCCTACACAGCAAAGAAATACCTGCATAATTCAACTCAATTTTAAAACAAGACAGTGGTTTCATGAAAACCACCAATTTTGCGTGTTATCTTAACTAAGAGAAACCAATGTTAGTGGATGGCTCAACGTCTGAGTTGATTTCAACAAAGAAAAGGAGTTGAAGTCGATACAGTGATGAGGTTTTAACACAATTTAAGTGTTATACAAATAAACTGCTTATCTTCAATTCAAAAAATACTTACTAATTTCCTATTTTAAAACTTTACATAACCTCATTTACCCAAGGAAGAAAAATAAAGGATTAATACAAACAGAAAAAAATGTTACCTAATGTTTCGTTATTAGCTTGAATCAGCGTTAGAAGCTTCTGCTAACGAGTACGTTTTTCCAGTCTCCGAGAGGAGACTCGAACACGCTTCCCCTCGGCCTGAAGTACGACGTCTTATCTATTGCACCACCGTGCGACATGCAATTCTATACCCCGTAAAACTCTTCAAAAATGCCAGATACCCTAGCTCCTAGAATTTTTTAGTAACTTCAACATGACAGATAAAAAGCAGCGAAACTCGAACACGAGTCGTTAAATCAGAAATCCAACAGCTTGCAGGGAACTTTACTTTGTTGTCCGACAGCTGGCAGAAAAAAAAAAAATCAATTGGGCAGCTGTTTGTTTTTCATTTTTTTTACGTTAAAGAATATTTCAAATATAAGGTACCTATTTAAATTGTATTTTGCTTACTTTTTTCATATTTTCTTACATAATTTGCTACAGTCCTTGAATTGTAATACCAACAAGTTTACTGTCTTTTGAAGCGGTGTTATTGTGACAGGGCGTGAAAGAAAATTTTATGAAACTACATGGATAGAATTTTATACTGTGGTTGTATTTATTGCTTTACGAACTTACAGAACACTGGCTAAATTATACACTCTTGTAAGGAATTCCTATTAAGTGTCGCTCCAGTAGGTGGAAGGACAAAATCCTCAACTGGACAAAATCCGCCACACGCGAGAAGTCCTTCCATTTTCAAAGACGACCCCTTAAAATAAAATGGCGCCGCCATGAAATAAAAGCCTACGATTCAATTATCGAAAAAAGATGACGATTAAAGTATTCAGCATAGGTCGTTACTTAATAAAAAAAATCTAGATAATTTCGAAGATGAATTGGATATGCTTAAAATGTACTGAAATCTCTGATTAATCAGATGTTGAATATGCATGATTCTTCCAGTCATACTGTTATGAAGTCTGTAATGATTTGTGTTCGTGTGCAATGGCCATGTACACGATCGTGACTCATTATATCATCTAGAAAAGCTGAAAGTTTCAAGTAAATATCTATTGGTTTAAAATTTATCAATATGTTTATATTTCAAAGTGTAAATTTTACGCAGAATGTGATGCAATCTATGAAGCTTTTGCACACGACTTCTGTACAACTCAGTCTCGGATGAGACGATTAAAGAGACAGTATGTCCGCGTATGAATCCACTGATTCTATGTATGTAGTTAGCCTATTGGTTTGTCATGGACACCTATGTATTTGTTTCGTGATTGGCTCCTTATTCGCCGTACTATCATAAACTGTAATCATACCTGTGTAACAGCGATGCCAACCCTAGCACTATAGTGCTAAGCCTAGCACTTTTCCCTTTATATTAGCACCTAGCACCTTACGTTTGGTACATCTGCAGAATCTAGCACCATTCTAGGTTTCCTTCCTGTCTCAACTGTTCTTAATAGTTTCCTCTCAATCGCTCGTCGTAGCAGAGTGCTGAGAGACAAATCGAAGCTGGAAAGGCAATAAAGAAATAAAATTCTCTTTTCCTTTTCAAATTCTGTCGTGGTTCCCAAGGGAGCGGCGGCTTCTTGTAAAAATTTGTCCGCCGCCTTTATACCGTGACCCCCCAAGAGTTTGCTCATCCCGTTGTTTTGAAGTATCGATTTAAAACTAAAACAGATGTTGGAAAGAAGAATCATTGTAAAACTTTTTATGTTTGTCCTTATTTATTTTGTGCTTAGACCTCTTACTGTATACGTGTTAAGAAGATCTCACAAACGTGTGCTAGTTTTCTTGGTTGTGTGCGTCGTTTTAAGCTGTTATAAAGATTGTATTTGGTTGATATCGCTCGTGCTAAATAGAAAATGGATCGGGGTGATGCGTGTCCCGGAAAGCGTAAAATGTGTGGCACTCCTGAAAAACGAAAAAAAGTGCGTGGTGACTCGAATCAAAAGTGGGAATCATACAATCAAAAATATAGGCCGGAGTGGGAAGATGAATCGGTGTTCAAGGGGTGGTTGCGTCCTGTAAAGGATAATGTAAGTAAGGGGCATTGTGTTGCCTGCAACACGGACCTAGCTGCTAAGCGTAGTGTGTTGGAAAGACATGCCACAACAAGTAAACATATTACGCGTGTTAAAATAGTAGGAAACGGGCAACGTTCGTTGCTTCAGTGTTTCAGTGCTTCGAAAGAACCCAGCAGTGACGTAAAAGTAGAGAGAGTCGAAATTCTGTGGGGTGGCTTTATAGCAGAACATAATATCCCAATACGCGTAGGTGAACACCTTGTGAAAGTTGCCGCGGCTGCGTGTGAATGCAAACTTGCCCAATCCGTAACGTTTGGAAGGACAAAAGCGACTAATCTAATTAAAAATGTAATTGGAAAGTGTCACTTCGAGGACATAGCGCAGCGTCTTCGGGAGACAAAATTCAGCGTTATTGTTGATGAATCAACAGATATTGGAAGCATAAAAACGCTGGATGTTTGTGTTAGATTTTTCGATGAAGAACTACAAAAAATAGACACCAAGTTCTGGAAACTTGTTCAGATTTTCAGTGGAAATGATCCACATTCTGCGTCTCTTGGGACATCGGCTCAGCGTCTGTATGAGCAGCTAATGAAAACGTTTACAGGTGCTCAAATTCCAGATAAAAATATTATAGGTTTCGCGAACGATGGATGTAACGTGATGTTTGGAAAAGAAAATTCTATTGCATCTAGACTGAAAGAACGATTGCCGGGTATAATAGCAATGAAATGTATTTGCCATTCATTGCACTTGTGCGCAAGTGAGGCAACAAAGAAACTTCCGTCATTTTGCGAACATCTGGCGCGTGACATATACAACTATTTCAAACATAGTAGTAAACGCCAGGCTCAGTTTCAGGAGTTCCAGGATTTTTTTAATGTGGATCCTCACAAAATACTGAGACCTGCTCAAACAAGGTGGTTGTCACTGATTCAAGTAGTAGACCGAATTCTGGAACAGTGGGAGGCATTACGGGCGTACTTTACTGAACGTTCATTTGAAGGGGACGAGAAAGCGGACAACATTCTTGGGCAGATGAATAATTCAGAAACCAAATTATTTTTTCTCTTTTTGCAGTACATTCTCCCAAAATTTACCACCATTAATAAACTCTTCCAAAGTGAAAAGGTTGTTGTAACTGCTCTTCATTCAAAAATGACTGACTTGCACCTTTCTCTTCTCTCAATGTACATGGACAGCAATATATTGAAACGCACTGAAATCAGGGACATTGAGCCAGCAGATGAGACATTTTTCGTGTCATTATTAAATGTTTATGTTGGGGTTGAACTTCATAATCAACTTGGCATCTTGCTTAAAGACACACAGAAAATAATTGAATTCAAACGTCGATGCAGAGACTTTCACGTCAGTGCTTGTGTAGAAATCCGTAAAAGATATGATTTCGCCAACGAAATTACACCAAAATTGACATGCCTGACTCCGCGAATTGCCCTCGGAACAAGTGACACTCGGCCATTGTCAATTCAGCCTCTTGTGTGCAGCCTTCCCCGTATAGTACGTTCAAATGACATTGAGAAAATCCAAAGACTCGATGACCAGTGGCGAAAGCTTCCAAGTGGAAACTTTTCCCAAGAACTTTGCACTACCGATGTGGACAGTTTTTGGCTAACCGTACGTAACGCCGAAGATTTACTTGGAGAGCGTGAATTCGAGGAATTAGGTCAGTTTGCTCTGGACGTTCTTGTCTTTCCCCATTCAAGTGCCTCGTGTGAGCGGGTATTCTTAAAAATCAATCTAGTCAAGACAAAAAATAGAAACAAATTGACGACATCAACTATGAATGGACTTCTATTGGCTTCACAATGCGTAAGTTCAACTGGTTGTGACAAATTCCAACCAACAGAACGCATGATATCATCAATGACCAAAGCCTCATTGTACACCCCTTCAACTTCTTCGTCTGCCTCAACATCAAATGTAGTGCTCAATGGAAACGATGAAGGCGAAGAAGATATTATCTTTGAAGAGATGGCGATTTAAAGTACCGTGTGTTCATTGTAAATAACTGTATATATACCTAAACAATGTACTGCTGTATATATCTATATCTGTGTTTGTTTTCACCTTTGTACAAATTAGTGTCCGTTTCTATTGATCTATCAAGGATGTCATGACGCAAACAAAATGAATAAATCGTGCAGCAGTTTTGTGGTAAGTTACTTTAATACTTTCGTTTCTATTTGTATTATTTCATGTATATATATATATATATATATATATATATATATAATCACAAAATGTTTGTCCTAGCACCATATTCTGGTAAATGGCATAATTTTGATCTGCGAACAGCACTATTTCAAGTAATTTGGGTGGCAACGCTGAACACAACGTACTCGAAAGCACGTTAACGAATCCCAGCTAGGCTAAGTTAAGTTATGTGCTGTGACAACCACTGCTTTCCACTACATTGGGTGGCTGTTAATAAATTACTACGAGATATACGCATTCGCTTACATATATCTACAATAACACTGATATAAACTATATCTTTCATTAGTAACCGTTCATATATATTTTGTTATCACCGTCCATGAAATGTCTTTCAGTTCAAGAAACATTCACACACACTAACTCACTATACTTGACTAACTGATATGTGCTGCCATCTCTGGGCTTCAATTCAACTACAACTGCTACATCGGCTAGGCTGGTTTAGTCTTCACCAGGGACATACTTCACACAGGATGGGCATATAACAGGCGGGAAGTAAGCCAAAATTCATCCCTGTTATACAC
>JAGDQP010016638.1:14247-40158 GCA_022664845.1 Lepisma saccharinum
ACACACACACACACATATATATATATATATATATATATATATATATATATATATATATATATATATATATATATAATCACAAAATGTTTGTCCTAGCACCATATTCTGGTAAATGGCATAATTTTGATCTGCGAACAGCACTATTTCAAGTAATTTGGGTGGCAACGCTGCTGTGTAAAACCTATATAAGTACTTGTATTCGCTATGTATCTTCAGTTCGTCCACCGAACTCACAGTGATAGGTTCTCCCTTTGACTATCGTGGGGTTCCTAAATAAAGAAGTTATTGAATATGATTTAATCTTGCTTTTTGTTTCAAAAGTAAGTAGTAGCAGCATATAGCATCTTATGCTATATAGAATTTTTTTCCCCCTGTGATTACCGAGGGTGTTAGTTTGACTCTAGTTAAAGAAAAGCAAAGTAAATATGAAAAAGACGATTGCTGAGCAACGTCCCACTGAGGCCCTCAGAAGTAAAGGAAGTGTTAGCAGCATCCATAATTATAGGGTGCTCATAAATAAAGTTGAAGATTTGAATATAGAGCTTAATAGCATAACACCACGTTATCCATTACATATTTGGAGGCGCCCACATAGTTTAGATTAAGTGGCGTTCCTTTACAACCAGTGGTGTATTTCTACGAAAAAAAAAAGTGCTCTGGCGCTACTACGTACTGCATTGTATAAAGTCTCTATAGATGTTAAAGTAGATATACAACTACCAAAAAGTGCCCTGGCGCCGCCAGGGCTGAAACGCACCACTGTTTACAACTCTATGGACAAAGAAGCATTTTTTTCATGTTGATCGGGTGGATGATTTCAATGGAAAAACCTCGTGTGTCTACTGAAAATGTGTTTGATAATAATACCAGAAAATTGACTATTCACAGGGAAAGGTCTCACGGTAAAAAGCAAGAACCAACGAAAGACGATGACTCTATTCGCCAATCCTGCCATTTGTCTCGGCACATTAAAATCTCGAACTTAACCTCTAACCAAGGATGTTCTAATAGAGGATATGCGATTTCGCCAAGAGCATGATGCCAAACGTCACAGCTTAGTCCTGCCCAGTTAGCACACTTACTCCAATCAAAAACATAGTTGGCAGCAAGCTTTGTAGTTGTCTGCTAAACAATCAGGTGCGTCGCCTTGGTCGATGCTCAGTTGTTTTTTGGTTTCACACTCGCGATGGGCATGAGTTATACGCAAATCCTCCATTAGAACATCCTTGCCCTTAACGCTGTTGTCATAGAAGCAAATTAAAGCAGAGAATGTACCATAAATCCAGAAACCAAGAAAGCCAGGATCCCGAACCAACTGAATATGGGCTTTTAGTAGCTGAACAAGTTTTGACAGTGTAAAACGTAAGTTATCTATAGTTTCCCACGATAGGCCTTTGAACGTAAATAAAGAACCACACATGGAGTGAGAATATGGGACACGTCAATATGTTGTCCGTCAATTTTATGACAGATATTTGAGGAACTTTCTCTATTTGTGACTCCTAAAACAAACATTGCCTGGAAGATGTGTAAAAAGAAATTCATTTCATACTTTCTTGATTATTAATTCTGTATCAATGACTAAGTACGCTGTGATTCCAAATATTAAGCAAATGGATGTTCGAAATAAACAATTAGTGCGTCAACGAAGTAGATTGTTGAATAGGAAAAGACTTAAATGGAACACAACGCAATCAAGTTAAAGAAAACTATTAAGTTGTCTAGTTATTACGCTGTGTACCTTAATATCGGAAAGCTGATATTAAAGTGAAGCAGCTCATACATATATTCGAAGCAAGGACAAGAAAAGAAATTTTAGTTATATATTAAAACCACTTAACGTAAAAGCTCGAATATGTTCGGTATTTAAATTTTTGGAAAAACAAAAACTTAAAATCTCGAGACGTTCAGTTAAAGAGCCACAACAGAGCACGCAACTTCACTTTTCAAAGAAAATTAAGAGGGTTGAAGTGTTTGTTTTGGGGTGCGGTCAATATTTTTAACCTTGTATCGGTATTTTCAATTTGTTTTATATGTTCTTACTGCTCTTTAAGAGATTAACTTACATTTTACAGTCAAATGCAAGTTCCGTGTTTCATGCACTACAAATGCAAAACTGGATATTAATGGTCGAACCGTTGGCTCACCCATGGATCACACCGGTTGTCGATTTGTCTGGTGCCTGAGGATTTCATCCCTGGTTGTTTATTCCGAATATTATCTCAACCCGGGAAAAAAATCTTTGGTTTTCTATCCCAACAGGTAGTAGATTTATAACAAATCGAATACTTGACAACACTATCAGCGACTCTAGGTATAGCAACTTTGGGATTGTCCTATACGTAATTTTCGGCCTTACTTTACATATTTTAGAAGGCAGCGTAAGTCTGCACGATACAGTAGTGTTACATTTGAATAGCTTGGGCATGGAAAAGAAAAACAACTGTGAACGAACAGGTAACAAACACTGCCACGCGAACCGAACGAAACAAACAATCTTTTGACCTGTTATTGTCTTCTGCTCTGCCTAACTCTTACAGTGTTCACTAGCAATTAAGAACATTCGTGGCCCATTAAAGTCTTGTTATCTGCGTTATGGAAGAACGAAGCGAAAATGCTAAGCTTTTCACTTGCTGGATTCTTACAAGACAGCAATAGCACGGAAGTTAGAACATTCACCAGTATTCGTGACGTACTGTATGAGGAACGTTGTTTACAAGTGCAATGTAACGCTGCTACACTAAACCGTCCTCTCGCTTACTTGGAAATGTTTCGGATGGTGCACAACATCCTGGCATCACTCCAATGACCACCTGAACCAAATGCACTCGCAGACAACTTCTATTTAAAAAAAAAAGTCAGGACTTGGTTTCCAACGAATGAACTCAGAACAGAAAGAAAATCAAAGCAACGTTTTATTGCTTCAACCATGGTTTTAATCACAAGAGAACTCAACTGGTTGCCAGATTATCACTTGAATTCTTATACCATCAAGTTGAGTGAAAATTTACAACTTCACGTAACAACTGCGTAACTGCACGCTGGCACAAAAATCTTTAACTAGTTTTTTATTATTATTATTTATTTACTTTCTATGCGCTGTCCTGGCCGTTGTGGTGCTCATAGCCCGTCCGTGACACGCCTCTAGAATGTCATTTCTTGGCTACCACGTCTTAGTCTAGGTACCATACATGTATTCGCCACTCGTAGTATATACAGGTGCCAATTCCCAGTGCTACTGGAAAGTTCGTGAACTTAACACCTAAAACCACAGGGGATGCCTATTTGTTTATGTATAATTTATTCTTTACAAGAGCAGAAAAAAATTGGAAAAAATCCTGTACCATACGACGGCCATGGTGCTTCAGATAGTTTGGTGCCATGGTGTCTTTGTGTTGATGATGTTTTTTCTCAACAAATCTTTAGATTGTGCATAGCTCAACTGCACGATGGGAACACTGGATTGCAATATATTTATTTCCTGGTTTCCTTTGGTACACTGTAGGGAGGCCAGCACGATTTTCTGCAGAAACATTTGGTCTTCACGTAATATAGAATCGATGGCCAATTCACAGCCCAGACATTATTTCTAACATCTTCCTGTGGGTTTTCCTCAAGAAACGTGTACAGTGGCAATGGAGAACATAAAATGCACTGCAACTCTAGAACTCATATCGTGCAGTTGTTACGTTATGTTATATGAATATTTGTGTAGAGAAATCACCACGTCGAAGGCTCGTCTCTCACGAAGCCAAGAGTCAACATGTTGTACATGTTATCCATCAAATAAATTTTGTAAGCTTTCGTGATCAATTATATTTCGTGTACCACGGAAGAGTAACAGGAGATATGCGCAAACGACCGAATATAGGAACAGACCGTTCTGACGTCTTTCCCTGGTTTTTCTTAACCACACAGCCGAAATACTGCGCTGGTACTCTGAAATTAAGCTGGGCCGATCATGTCCGTATCTTATCATGGATAAAGTACATTACTTGACAGCCTTGGCTTACAGTCTGAAAATTTTTAGGACCAAAAATAGGGTACACTACCAAGAGGCTCCAAGTATCGTTTACACTACCGACAATTTTTTCGAGCTAAGTAAACGTAACTGTGGCAATATATGTCTTATATATACAACGTATTACAACACTGGAAGTGGTCACCACCTTGTGCAGTCTATCTTTGAGAACATTTCAACTCGCTAAGTATAGCTGATATGTCATCAGTTGAATGACGTATTGTTGCGCGCTTCATGTTTTTCTTTCAGGTCTGACGTGTACTGCAACATTATTGATACCTTATTCAATCACCTGGATGACGAGTTAAATATGCTTACTTCCAACAAGACGGGAAATTCTGGTTAATACGTCTAAAAGGTCTAACACAGTCGTAATCAACTCCTTCGAGTTTTCTCCCTGTAGTTAAAGATAATTAGGGGTCTCGTGCGAGTGAAATATCCTGTAGTTTCAATTTACGTACATGTGGTGCAACCCCGATCAATTTCCCTCGAAGAATTTATTTCAAGATAATTTATTATGGAGCTCATTACAGTAAAATATTTATATCTTACTTAGATTTCAACTAAAATACATAGAAAGAAAGGACTAGTTTAGTCCGTTGATTTCGAGACGGATATGTACAGTTATGGACAAAAGAATCTTGACGCAGTCTTCATATAATTCCCATGTTTCTCCCGTTAAATTTGAACTTAATTTTAAAGACCTTTAGGCAACTTTGGCTTTGGTCGGATGGATGTTGAGAGAATTGATGGAAAAAGAACGTGATCGAAAACGGGAGAACACGCACGGTGCATGTCCGCCACAAAGCCCACATGGCATGAACAACGATCCAATCGACACCACCAAGCACCAGAGATTAGCGCACTACCACTGAACCACCGCGGTCGATGTTTCTCCCGTGTGTGTGGAATCTAGTAACGACAATTTAAAAAAAGGATGAATGATTCCCAGGTGAGTTACAAAAATATCCATCTCCAGAGTAAAATGAAAGAATGGACATTTCCGGTAGTATTTTTTATTGCAATAAAAAATTCTTCTGTTAAAGCAGACTACGGAAAACATTTTCTTTTCTTTCTGTGATGAATCTATCAAAAGAGTAATAACGCCTTGCTTCAAAAGAATCTCAGCCTTGCGCTTAATCGAGCGCCGCCATGTTATGACGTAATCAGTCTGCCGACTGCTTGTCATTAACATCGAGGTGGTATTTGATTTCTTTAAAAAGAGATAGCAAAAATCTATCGAAAGAAATAGTATAAGTGGTGAATAGCGTTTATGTATGCTTTAACACGTCATTTAGTTCGGTTTATTCATTTAAAATTGATTTTTACTTTTAATACTTTTTTATGATATTGATATTTTTTGGTAGATTCAACACTAATTTATAGCAGCTCTTTTATCATGATTAAATCATAAGATATCTTCTACTAATGGTCTTTAGAACTCTTGTATTTAAAAAGAATTACAATTTTTTCTGTAAAATAAATGTGGGTTTTTACGTTCGACAATCGTATACTTTTTTAATGAATGCTAGTGAAGCATTTTCCAAGAACTTAAAAGCACATGAATTAATAGTGCTCGTTACTGCCATCTGTTAACAAATGAATGTACCACTTGTAGCCCGTGAATATAATACTATTTTTATAATAATTTTAATTTGTCATTGTAAAAAATAATAATGAAAGCATGTAAGAAAAAAAAGTAAATTGAATCTATTACATTGAAGTTACTGTTGCGTTTCGTGGAGTAAAATAAAACACGGCCTTTGATAGGATTCGAACAGCCTTAGGTGAAAGTATAAAAAGTTAAAAGTTGCATATGTTAACCAACTGCTCTAAATTTCCAAGACATCAAAAGTGATACAAACCAGTGATTAGAAGAGCACTGCAAGTTAAGACTGGCTGCTGTCATTGTTTGGAGCAATTTCTGTTATTGAAAACATGTTTTAGTGTTTTAACTTGTTGAAATGTGTTCTGCAGATTTGTACATTAATTATTTTGTTAAGTGATGATGTGAATGTGTTTTCTCTTTTTTGTTTTTTCGTCCTCAAATTTCTGAATAAGGAACATAACATAGGGAGAAGCATATAGCTACGGAAATAGTACGAATTGATTACGTCAAACCAATCACAGGATGATTTTCGTTGTATGACGTAGGAGACTGAATTCTCAGTATTTCATGCTATATTTCTACGTAACGGAAAACCGTAGCGCTGAAATTTCAAAAACAATATATATTATTTAATCTGATGTACACAACCAAATTGCAAAACATATAAGGATGGGGAAAACGGAAATGTCCATCATGCAAACCTGGTGTGTTAATATTTTGCCGAAGAAGAATCATATTAGTTCAAATACCACCCTCATTTAGCTACAAATCAGAACAATATTTACCACGAAGGTTCGTTACGTGATGGTGCATATCTCTGCAATCAACAAAAAAGTATAAGATCTTTCAGTATATATATATAGCCTAGTCGGTAGCGCGCTCGACTTCAGTGCGAGCGGTCCCGGGTTCGATTCCCGGTGGGGGCTCAAAAATTTCGGTGTTGACCCAGCATCGTGAGGACAATTGGGGAGCTCCTGTGAATAAATACAGTGGCGATCACAGTGAGAGCTTCGGCTCTCCTCTCCCAACCCGTGTGGTCAGCGTGGGAGTAGTAGACCAACTCCTAACTTCGGGGAGAGGCCTCATCCACTAGTGGATTGAATATGGCTGTGATTTATTATATATATATATATATAGTGAAAGATCTTATACTTTTTTTATATTTATATTATATAATTATATATTCACGAAATTTTTGAAATATGAAAGTTCGCTACAAACGCCTGTCTGTCCATAGCTGTACTATCTATACAGGAACGTATTTAGGGGGTGGCCCCCAATTCACAGTTTTAGGTAGAATTAGTATAATTTTAGGAGTAATTATACGTATTTAATATACATTCGTGTCCAGATACAGCTCCCCCCCCCCCTTTGAAGCCCGTGAACCGCTCCCAAAACCAACTTCAGGATACGTGCTAGGTACTATAATTAATATGAAACTTCCCCTAAATTTTGAAATTTTAATAAACATAAGGCTCGGAAATTTCGTAACATTATTTGTGCAAAGATCCATCGGAAAGAAGGCTTAGGTACTTATAATTAACTTTCCAAATGCATAACTACAAAGAAATGCTTACGTTTACAAATTGATGCAAACACTGAGCTACAAACAGTGTTTAACAAGCATACGTAATTCATGCATATCATGAAGATTCCAAACACATGTCACGCTCAAGAGTCCTCGAGCACTATTTACTCTCGGACCATATTTTCCAGCATATAAGTAAAAAGAATTTGGACATTCCTCTTTAAGCAGCTGAGGTACTCGATTAAAATAAACCAACCAGCAGTTGAAAAAAAAAAAAAAAACTGGGAATATTTTATTAACTAATGAACATAAACTTCAGAATGCAGTTCAAACAAACTGAAAACTCATTTCAATCTAGAGAAACTGGTGAAAAGTAAATCCAATTCTTCTGTACAACGGCATGGAGGGGAATGAAACGTCTCTGAATAAAGATTATAACGTGCTCTTCCCAATTGAATTTACCTTTTAGTTTCATTGTTCCCTTTCCGTTAATACAAAATCCTGATGTACTCCCGCATATAAGACAATACATTTGCAAAATAAGAAATGAACCTTCTATAGTCCAATAATAGAGTAATTAGCTGTGAGACGGTATGAACTGAAGGTTTAAGTCCAAGATTGTCCTCAGTTTAACCAGACTGAGCGACAGAATGGGATAGCTAACGAAGATGAAGATTCAGTGGCATTCATTTGGTACTGTAGTTTATTCTGTATGTTTGTTGCCATTGTTTGAAATTGAACGAAAGACACTGAATATTTTGTGACTACGATGATAATCTTTTCGGTTATATTAAATGTTTTATTTACATGTAAACCTGTGCTGGTTTGTAGTCTTAAGCAGAAATAAAGCAGAAAATGGACCACTTTATGGTTTGTAAAACTTTTTCTATGAGACAATAAATACGTAACGACAGATTCTGTATATGAAGCATGATTATCATTGCATGGATTACCATTGCACCTTCAAATAAATTGGTGAACTTAATAATAGTGGAAGTAATAAATAAAGCTTACGGAAGAACTGGAACAACAACTGTCTGGTTTATACATAATAAAAATTTAGTCTAAACTAAAGAGGTCATTACACCTAAGCAATACTTTGAAAATCCAGGTAGCGTTTCAACTAAAGAAACTGAACACTGATAAAAAGTTTACGACACTTATATAATGAGCAGAGTCATCATTGGAATCTAGGTCATCATGACACACTTAAATTTTGATAACTTCAATCTACAAGGTAACCAAAAAAAGTTTTTGACGTCCCATTAATCATGCGCTCTCAGAGATGAAACGAAATGACGCATGTGCCTGCCAAGCTAAGGGAGTTAGTCTGACCATCAACCTTCAGCAATACAGGCACGATGCTCACACACAGCAGTCATAGCTCGTCCAGTGTAAAAGAAAAATGTAGGTACCAAAGCAGCTTGTTCGCGTGTGTTTGTTGTCTGATTTTAAAGTGGACCTGTCAGCTGCCGCATATGCCAGGCATTTGGTGAGAATGCCGTGAACGAACGCACCGCCAGGCATTGGTTCCAGATATTCCGTTCGGGAGATGTGAACCTCGCGGTGGACGACCACATGTGTTGGGTGACGTGGCTTTGAAAGCAGCCATCGAGAAAGACAGAGGTCTAACGTGTGATGAACTTGCAGAAAGGTTTCATGTTTCTGCTGAAACAGTCAGACTGCACCTGCATGGTATAGGGAAGTCATACAGGTTAAGCAAGTGTGTACCTCACACATTGTCGGCAGCCAACAAGGAACAACGAGTGACAACCTGTTTGTCCTTGCTCACTCGGCACCTGAACACACCCATATTTGATCGCTTGCTCACTGGCGACGAAAAGTCTCTATGACACTACCAAGCGTACCAGACATTGGTTGTCGCCATTTGACCCTGTTCCTAACCTCAAGACCACCTCTGCACTCACGAAAGGTTGTGGTGGACTTGTCGCCAAGTGGTGCATTACGAGCTCCTTCCACCTGGTCAGACCATCACTGCTGACCTCTACTCACACCAGCTGCAAAGGATGCACTGCGGTAGAAGGAGCCATCGTTGGTGAATCGCAAGGGTGTGCTGGTCCTCCACGACAATGCCAAGCCACATGTAGCAAAGAAGACCCGGGAGATCCTTCAGCAGTTTGGCTGAGAGACACTGCTGAAGCACCATATTCACCGGACCTTGTGCCAACAGATTACCACCTGTTTTATTCCCTCGACATCACCTCCGTGGGAGATACTTCGCCAATGAGGGAGACCTGCGGAACGCACTCACGGACTTCTCTGCCTCGAAGACCGCCGACTTTTAGTACCAGGATATTGTGCAGCTGCAGAAACGTTGGCAAAAGGTGTTGGATGCTGATGGAGCTTACTTCGAAACCTAAAGGTACGTACCGTCCACTGTATTGCTCTTTGTTTATCATTGCTCTAGAACGGCAAAAACACTTTTGGTTACCTTGCAGACTTGGAAGATAGCAGTGGTTTATGTTGATCGATCGATACGATATGTATTATACCGTACCCGATAACTAGGAAGGAATTAATCAATCTCTTCCAAAACTTGAAGCGAACTTCGTGAGACGATGATCCAATTTTTCCCAACCGAAAGCAAGAGCTTATACAACTAAACGACATTACGTACTAATCACATTCGACGTTAACATGAGAACGAACGATGCTACCTGAAAGTTCCGGTAACAAACATAATTAGGATACCTTCTACTTTACTTATCTCTGTGTAGCATAGTGTGAACTATTTTCTAAACGTTGTTTTACCTGTCACCTAACACCCACACTGCACACCCACACATGCGTTTAATTATGGTATGAAGTGATTCATGAAGGTACGTTTCTTGTGGCGTTTCGGTCTTTCCTCCGGGTCTTGTTCGATTTTCAATTTTATTGGCTGAAAATCTGCTCGATGATAGCAATCGTTACTGTGAAAAATTTGGTCAAGATCGTATTATGCATTTCAGAGAAATGCTACAAACGAAATGCAGCATAGTGAAGCCTTAAGGAGTACCGCTCCAACAAAAATGCAGCTCTACACTTAAGGCCCTGGCCAGTGGCCACTACCGTTTCCAGATCTTTCAGAACATCAACTTTCAAACTTGTGACGAACTCACAGCTACCTGTCTAGTATATGTAAGCTAAACTAATAGTTCTCAATGTCTAGTATATGTAATGTACTTAAATCAATAAAAGGATTGTACAGCAGAAACTGAAAGACACAAATTATTCAAATAATTTTAAGTATTGCTTTTTTAAGAAGAAAAAGAAGTTTGAGAAATACTTACTCGTCACCTAAACTCATCCCATGTAGCAGCACGAACACAATCAGGCTAACGATAGGTAGACATTTGATAGCCATTGCGAAACATGATGGCCGCTCCACTGGTATGAACAGAACGAAATAAATAGCCACGGTTTTGAAGAAGGGCACCAACTTCGGCCCAACACTCTTTAACTGCAAAACAAAAAGAAAACAATTAACAGATACAAAGAAACAAAACACGTGAGAATAGTATTCATAAGTATAATGCTGAAAATAAATTTATCTAAAGACTGATTGTACAGAAAATATTAATTCGTGGCGTACTTTCTCGTAACTTCCAAGATCCCATAAACGACGTCAACTGAAAACGGAATTAAATCCTGGTATCGTTTGGATTTTTTTTTTTTTTTACACTACCCGGATTTTATACTATAACTTGCTATACGTTTACGTCACTAATGAATTTCGAAATACATACTCAAAAAGCCATGTCATTCAATCTTATGCACATGTGTGAATATAGTGTACAATACACTATGCGCGTAAAAAGAAATAAAATTATTTCAATCTATTGTATTTTCGAGAAACAAACAAATTGTGGAATAGTTTCTCTTTAATAAACTACGATTTCTTCAAAAGGGGAAAAAAAAGCTTGAATTAGTGCCTTAGAAGAGGTTGGACGGTTAACTAAAAACAGCACAGCACTACTTATTAAACCAGATAAATGCAACTTTACAGAGGTGTTCCAATTAATCTGTTCAACTGCTCTACCGACAAACCTTCAGAGCTATCTATATATGGTACTGTCTACAAACTACAAAAACTCCGATCTAATATACGACTTTAGAAACCTCATTTTTTTTTTTTTTTATTATTTTTTTTTTTTTTTACCAAGGCTTCCTCTGCTACAAGTAGATAAATACGTGATCCAGCACACACAAAAGTATCAGCATTTTATTAAGCTTTCAAAATGACGATCCTTTCGTATTGTTACCTGAGTCACAAGACTGCCGTGGTTCAGTGCTAGAGCGTTGGCTTAGCATTCGGGAGGTCCTGGGATCGATCCCAGCGGCCGACAATCCTGACTGAGGTTTTTTCTCAGCCATACGAGGCACATGGTACCTACAAAACAGGCCCTGGCCATTGACCTTCCAACATCCTTTCCCACCCTATCCTGGCCTGAGCCACCTAAAGGCCTTAAAATAAATTCAAATTCAGATAAGACTGCTACATTGACAATGTGCGAAGAGCGATCTCCCCTTCAACACCATCGATTTTTTTATAGTATCAAATACCACGGAGAAAGGTTGTGACGTCACAAGATTTAAAAATGCCAACTAAATCGGGGTCGCTAAACTGAAATCTAAAGTCTTCACGCTATCAGCTATTGCTGAAACGAAGGGCATATAGTGCAAAAATATACAGGGAGGCTGCTGCGTCACTAGCCTGCAGACGATCGTGTAAATGGAGGTCGTTGAATCGAAATTTGATGTCAGCTTCTCTCTATTAGCTCTTGTTTAATGTTAATATAAAGTAGCGATTAGCAACAAAAGATGGCAGCACCTCCGTAAATGTCCAAGTATTTTTATCGTTGCACGGAAGTTCAATGTTGCTCCTACAAATTCAAGCCTAGAGAGTTCAAACTTTCAGGGAAAGAAGTTCCTAACCATTTCAAAAGTTCGATTAATGCCGATTTTAAATTCTCTTTTTTTGTCCATTGTTGAAAGAGCTTTACTGTTATAGGTTTTGATATTCACAACAACAATCAAGCGATTTCAACATTGAAGAAAACCGAAAACAAGAAATCGGCACTGATCGAACTCTTGAAATTGTTAGGAACTTTCTTTCTTGAAAGTTAGAACTATCTAGGCTTGAATTTATAGGAGTAGAAATAAAATTTCGGGCAACTATAAAAATTAGACATACACGGAGGTAATGCTGCCATCTTTTGTTGTACATCGTTGCTTTACATTAACCTTAAGCGCTTGTGTCCATTAGAATTGAATTTATTTTTACCTTTAGGCATTTCAGGCTCAGGCCGATCTCATTAGGGAAGTTTGCTACCTCGCCAGATTGAAAACGGAAATGTCAACCGAAGACTCTGTACTCAAATCTGAAATAATTATTTTCTCGCTACTAGGTGTCGTTGAGACTAACGGACGGACGGACAAAATAAAATTTTAAAAGGTACTTTTTTATCTGAAAGGGGAGGGGGTGTACCTAAAAATGATACTTTGCGTAGAACAAATATATATAAAATAAATAAAAGTAAACAATTTTAAATTCATATACCGAATCTAACCCTTTTCTATTCACGTTAAAAATGTTAACTTCTATTATCCGTCCAGACTTACGAGTATATTGTTGCTCTTATGGCAACAGCGATGCCGGTTTGACTGCTAAGTAAGAAAACTAAACTGAGCTCCCTGCAGCCGTTTTCTCACTTCAGGTTGCCGTAGCCTAGCGGCAACGTTGCAGTCGCTCTTAGTTTTCCTCCCTCTTCTCCTGTTAAGTGTTTCAAATGAAACTATACGTAGATAGACAGATAAAATGAATTGTATGGGCGGTAACAGCGAAACTATACGTATATTAGATAATTAAATATGTGTAAATGAACAAAGAAATTAGGGAATTAATTTTCGTAGCAATGTTAAGTATAAAATATTTACGGGGAACCATCAAAGAGAAATAAGGAATTTTGTGCGCGTCAGGGAGAAAGTACAATAAGTAGAACTGCAGCTGTTTCCCATAAGCTGCAACAGTATAGACCAAACCCTGGATCGATAATAGTATGATGTGCTGCACTAACAGGGACATTTTGTAATTAAGAATCTTTTACTGTGACCAAGTCAATGATGTGTCAAATTAAAAATTCACACACGTTTCGGTACACTGGGAACGAAATGTGTTTAAAACATATTTCGTTTGGAGCAAAACTGTTTATTTTTTCATTGTCGTAGGTTACAGAAAAAAATCATCTTTGTGTAGATATTAAATATGCGTGTCTCCAATTGTAATTATATTAATTCGAATGATTATCAATCATTAATATTCTCTTCTCCAAAATAGAAACTATGTAAACCTTGAAACAAATGTCTGCGTAAGAATTTTCTCCTTCCACTGCTGGTAATAAAATGAAATCAACCGTCACTGATGAAGTGATTGCTCATCAGTTTGTGCGAACAGTGACACTTCCGTTCGAATACGGATCAAATCATTACGAAAATGCTGGAACGACAGAAACGAAGGGAACATCGTATAAAAGTGGAAGGGGAGGACGTAATGACGAAAGCAATGCCATGACTGACACGTCAGCTTTAACGACCTTTTGCTATAGACCACATCAAAAAAAAAAACAATATAATATGCCGGGTTGGTAAGAAAAGACTACTTCGCTAGCTGAATGACTTAACTGCTGAGTGTTATTTATATTGTTTTTAGTAATCACGTCATTGTGTTGAGTTATACACTCAGTATATAACAAGATTTATCCAGCCTCCATGAGTCAATGGTTAGGGTCACGGACTTCGGAACAATGCTCAGAGACACGCGGGTTTCAATACCTGCTGCCATCCATCTTGACTAAGGTGTTGCAGGGCTTCAGCCTCACAACAAGGCGAATGTCAAGATGGTACGGTACCTAATCTACGGTCGTGGCTGCTATCTTCCCCTTTCCTATTCCCTGAAAGTGCTCGTCGAGGGTCTCGACTTGGATGAACTTTGGCCATAGATGCGTTTAGCCCGTAAATGTAAGTTAAAAAATGTGTGATAGAATCATTGATGCTAACAAATGAGTTAGTTTCATGCAATTCTCCACTCTAATCTCAATTTAGTATGTTAGTCTTGGACTCGTGTATTTTTCATGATACTTTTCATGATATGAGTTTTTCGCACCGCGTAACTTCAACTGCATTCCTGAATCACTTTGTCATGTAAATAAAAAGTTACGTAGAAATTTCCTTTCAGATTAGGATTCTACAATTCGTCATTAAAAAAAAAAAAAAAAAAAAAACTTCATATCGCAGCTGACTACTCAGTTGATTGTTTCCTCTTGACGCATTATTCTAATCATTATGTGCAGACGTTTCGGAAATTTTCCGTTAGGCAACCTATTATTTTCGAAAGACGTTTCTTTTCTAAGTAAAGGAGTCTCTTAGTTCACAAAGAAAAGGTCGAAGGTTTAATTTTGTATTTATTTCATGTTGTTAAGTTACAAAGAACAAAAGTATCGTGGCAAACATTAATAAAGTGATAATTTTACCGTTATCATGTTAATCATATGAATCTTTATTAATGTTCGCAACTACGTAAACCATTAATTTGACAGACAGTTCATACTATCCATACACACGAGGATACTCAAGGTACACCTTTTTGCTATACAGGATCTGTAAGTGCAGCTTCGACATCGTGCAATTTATATGTCAGTGGTAAGGAAAACCGTGTTTCTCCTCGACGTCTTTGTCGGGCTATTCACAACCACCGCAGAGCCAAGCTCTCACGTGGCACTGTTCTGATCCATGACCATGCAAGCCCGCGTACCGGCAAACACATAGTGATCATACTACATGATGGATCCTAGTGGGAATCATTTAAGCATCCTCCCTACAGTCTGGATTTGGAGCCTTCGGACATTTACCTAGTTTTCAAGATGAAGGAACACCTTACTGGCTTTGTCCCTGATGAGGACCTAAAAGGTTGTTGTCACGGGTGGGTTTAATCATCAGGTAGCTACAAGGTACGAGGAGGGAATGCTTAAATTGGTGTCGAAGCACAACAAGCGCCCTAATATCCAAGGTGACTCACGTGCAGAAGTAGGTAACGAGATGTGGCAAAACTTGTACAGCCTACTAAATTTTGTATTATTATGAATAAAGAACTCTATATGTTCCTTTACTTTCCGAATAACCCTCGGATAAATAGAGCCAATAAGAAAAAAACTGTAGGCGACTAAACATTCACATAATTCTACGGTAAATGATGGCTTATGCACACAGTTTAGATGCTTTAGAAGCTCTTTGTGTGAGGCTAGCAAGTATCTGCCCTGTTTCGTGAACTTCGACCCAATAAGAGAATATCCATCACCTCGTGATGATTTAAATTGGAGGCTAACAGTTAGAAAATCTCATAATCGTTACGCATGCGAATTCAGAAGAAATTCCAATGTTTCTGTGTGAGACTTCTGGACAATCCGCTTCGAAGTACTGTATATTGCGTTAATAGCAGTCTTGTAAAAGTTTTTAAGGACTGTAGTTCCAAATAAGTAAAACCAGTAATTTACGGTTGTGATGTACAAAACGTTAGGTTTGCTGAGATTTATTTTCGAGATAAAGTCCTAAAACGTGGAACTACCAATAGTAATTTATAGTATGGCGATTGTACACGCAAACTCTTGCAAGACTACAACAATAAAACACTACATTACAACATGCTTCACTGTTCTAAGAATAAACTGAAAAGTAAAGCATTCTGTGGCTGTCGGTCTGTAATTCTATCATTATTCATTGTTATTACGTGTGACACGTCATATTGCTACGTTTCGTGCTACAGAAATATTTGTTGTGTACCGCTTCAAATGATAATTTACCAACGAAGGCAATTTCTTACTGGAAAGAGCTCTTGCTGTAGCGGAAGAGCTCATTCCTCGACGAACAACAACGTAATTGCAGCACACATGAATTATATATCTGCATGACTGATAACGTGTCTCTAAAGCGCTATGGATATATAAACATCTATAACAAGCTGACTTTGTGAAGGTTATTTACATATTGTTTTCCGTAATTTCCGTTGGAACTCTAATGTTTATGGATTGGGTACCAGAGAAAACAAAGGAACTAAATTGCCTCCAATAATAGTTTCATATCAAATTACCGCTTCAAGTTGTGAAATAGATCGTGCATTTTACAGCTAGTCATGAAATCGATATGACCCTACACAGGGTGTTGCAAAATGACACTTACAAAACCACATCACTAGATTCTTAATATGAAAATAACGAAACAAAGTACAGACCATCGTGGGTGCATAAATGCTTTGTTTCGGCGCTATAGGCTGCCGGAAGCGTAGGAAAATGAACTGGAGATTCTTATTTTCAAAACCATTAAAAACAGAACTAAGGCGGTATGGCACCTGCGAAGATTTGCGGCTCGCTCTATCCAAAAATGTATATTCCAACACTCACTGTCCAATGGGTGCGCAAGGGATTCTCCAAAGGAAATAACGGATTCCCAGAAATTCTCTGAAGTAAAGATGAGTCGAAATAAGAATGAATGAGACTACTTTCCAGCGAGTAACAATAATTCGTTTGAACCAAGACTTCTTTTGCGGAATGATTTTTAGGCTACAACGGGAAGTGTTATGAAGCCTAATACAACAGCTCGTCCAGCCAGCCGGCCGGTCGACAATTTTCAACTCAGGAACTACTAGGACCAGAAGGTGTTTGAGATGTCATTGGAAAAATATAGATAATCCAGGGCACAAGGCTGGATTCTCAGATGCGGGGGGATTTCATAATTATGTAGGAAGTATGCTGCTGAATTTTAAATAGGGGAAGCTAGAAATAACGCACAAATCGAACATACCGTTGCATATTTACGTATTTCTACATCTAATGAGAACTAGTAGCCTATTGAACATGTCAACTGTAAAAACTTTATCCACACTCCCCAGGTGCCGAGTTAATACCTGTACATGTCTCGGTCGATGGCGGCATTCCAACGAGGAAGAGAAACAAGTGCCGTATTCAGGACACTCCGTGACTGTTTGTACCTAAGTAGATGTTCTGGCACTTGGTCGTGGACAGGTTCTTTGGGGTAAGTTGAGCCTTCTCCATGTGGGTTGTAAGTTCATTGCCCTTGGAGGGGGGGACGTGTTATGAGGTGTGTAGGTAACCGAAGGTTGTTAATTACGAAAGAGCACGTGTGCTAAGAGTGAATGAAGAAGATGGTTGCGTCATTTAAGATGGCGGGTGGCCCTTATTGAAGGGTAACATGGTGGTTGTGACGTCATCAGGCGTTCGTAGGTCAGTTGAGAGTTCACTGACGTTTGAGGTCATCACGTTGTTACAGGAGCGATACGAGGTTGCGACATCTGTTGATATGAAGTTTGGTCGCGGTGACATCATCAGCCGTGGAAATCCCCATCATTGAACGAAAAGTATAATATGGTCGCGGTGACGTCATCGAAGGCTGGCGCCTGGAAATTTCCATCACGTGAGCTTTGAGTTGGAATGATGTTTGTACAAGATCTTGGGTGAATTTTGGCAGGGGAGAAAAGTGATGGCATAACCCAGTTTGTAACATCACTAGAAAATTGGGCTTGTTCTTAGTGACGTCAGCCAAGATTGGGGAAAAAGAATGTTTTGAGCTGACCTGAATTTGGGGGAAGTTAAATATATTGTCACGGTGAGACCCTGTCGCGACCCCCTATGGGACCGCGACCCACCTATTAACCACTTCCGTGGATGTACTACCGACTTTCACCTGTTCTAATCTGAGTGTATGTAAATGTGTGTAAAGGTATTTCCAGATGTATTCAAATGCGTTACATGAGAATTCATATGAATTGTTTAATACTTTGTTTTAACATCTCTTTAAGAAAGAATTCATTCAGTATTGTAATGGCGTTTGAACTACAGCTTTCTCTTAGCAACAAATCTTTCCTTTGAAAAGATTTGTTGGTGATTGAAATATACCTCAGATAACATACGAGGACAAGAGGACATCGTCCCGGAAACTGAACGAACTTCGTACACACGAGCATTCTAATTTCTTAGCAAACCACGCAATCCAAACTCGCTCGAACTAGTTAACACTGTCCATGACTTTTGTACGAGTTTGCACTGCGTGTGTTTAGCAACGTGAGCTCTAGGAAGCAAAGAGGAACTATATACTAGTGACACGAGCGCGATAACTCACTTGCCGAAGGGACAACGTTAGTAACGCATCTTCGAAAGTCTGGGGTTCGGTCCGGCGGCCCATCTGGGCCGACCGGCACTGTTTGGCTATTCAGATACTCTTCGTACAAAATTACAACCAGAGTTGAGCTAGTCATTTCAAGACTTTGGCTACTAAGTTTTTCGCCAGTCTAACTCCGCAGAAACTTCGCTCACTCTTGGTTTCCAAGAGCTCACATCGTTTACTTTGTGCTTCTGTAAATACCATCTGTACTCTTTTGTATCTTCTTCTGGGAATTTGGGAAATAAATGTAGATGTAGCCACAATTGCTGCCGACTGCTTTCTTGAAGCTAAGGTATCCTGAAAGTACTATTCCAGGGTCTGTGCATGGTTGAACCAGTTTACCGTCAATACAGCCTCCGAAGAGATTGACCGCTCGAGGATCACCCACCGCATCAGAAACCTGTTACTTTGGGCGATTCGAGTCCACTACAATATTGTAAACTATTGCAAAAGAAGATGGGGCTAGTGTAGTTTTAATATTGAATTAGGTTATGGTAACAGCTCTAGAAAGAGTATTACCTTTCAAAAAAGTGTCTCCTTATTTTGATTTTCGGACGCTACAGTTGTGATGCGGAGGTGGAAGCAGCAGCTCGGCAATGGTGTAGCCAGCAGCCACCACAATTCTTCGCCGACGGCATGAATAACCTTGTTTCGCATTGGCGCAAGTGAGTTGCCCGTAATGGGGACTATGTTGAAAAATGATACTACCATTTGTAGCTGACATTGCAAGCTTTCCACTTATATCTGTATCGGTGCTATCTGCCAAACATAAAGGTATCACCTTGGAGGCATTACTTTCTGAATCACCCTCGTATTTGCTTCTGGAATCCACATCTGCATTTCCAATATTATTTGCAATCCTATATTTTTTCCCCCAATCCGCAGTTCCCATAGTTTTTTTTTTCAGACTCTGACAGGGGAAAGTTGTATAACTAAGAGCTGTAACTTGTATACGTGATTTCGTTGGAGAAATAACAATTTACTTATTTATCTACGCAAGAAACCAGTGTAGCTCAGCGGTAGAGCGTTAGCGTAGCATTCGAGAGGTTATGGGTTCGATCCCAGCGGCAAACCATCCTGATTGAGGTATTTCTAGGGTTTTCCTCAGTCACACCAGGCAAATGCCGGGATGGCACCTTCAACATAAGCCCTGGACGACACCTTCCAGAATCCTTTCCTCTCCCTTATCCCGGTCTGAGCCTTAGATGCCTAAAAGCCAGCCATAAATAAAATTCAAAATCTACGCAATAAATAAATAAATGGTGTAAGAACTTTAATTTCACTACAATAGCTTTGGCTTAATGGTAAATAATTTGGAGTCAGGTGACAGACGCAAGCAATGGTATAAAATCTGTCTTCCGTCACGAATCATGTAAAATCCACGTGAGAACTACAGGAACACGTATTCCAAGCATATAAACTAACCGAATACTCCAGTCACTGTTTAACTAACACATTACATCCAGTTCTTTTTCACCTTCATTATCTTCTTGGTTCATATACACCTATTATTGTGAAGAATTCATAATAAATTTTCAATATGAGCATACAAGAAGTGTTTTTGAAACTTTTTACAGCAACTACAGAGCAAACTCTTCATTCACTTCACTACTTCAGCATTTGCTATCTAAATAAGCATTCTCTTATGTGGTTTCTCCATATAGTTAGTAACAAGACGCATACACATTCTTGCCAGTTATGCACTACAGTATAGGAAATAACTGCACAGACAAAAAGAATGAGCATAATGTCCTTTCTGAAGGTTACTCCTATATTATGTCTGTTCCATATTGATAAGCTGACAAGAATTAATGTTCTTGCAGTCAGGAGGACAAAATAGTATTTTTCTTATTAGTATTAATACACTATAATTGTTTGCCTCAACATTTACACTAGCCAGTTATTGCATAACCAATCTCTTCAGTAAAGCTAAAAACGTCAGTAAACAATTAACCGTTTCGCCCAAACCACACCTGAATCTGATTTTTTTTTTTAAGTGGAATCGAAGACATGGCAACATGGTTGGAACAATATTGACCCAGACAATTTGTGTTGGAGATCGGTCTTCGATCAAAGGAACACAATGTTGAGGTGTATTGAATATACGAACAAACGCATCACTCATCAAACCCATCACATTTGCAAAAGATCGTAATGCTCTTTGACATAGGGTGGTAGAGACTAGAGAGGTAAGCATAACGCGCGCTTTTTTTTTTGCGTGTGGTCTCGGGTTCAATACCCGCCGGGATCCATTGAACGGAGTTTTACCAAAAAACTGTAGCTCCCGTCTTGTAGGCACAGGGATTTTTAGGTCATCCTACATAAAACTTCTGCTAACAAGCAAACATACTGATGTTCTTCATGCTCGCCATGTTGAAGTCCGCCATATCTCGATTAATTTTCTTAAATGGGAAGGTGGTCGTGTCATATGTCATTTTGGGCTAGAATTTTACGAGAAATACATCTGTAAAGTCAGTTTGGCCGTAAATGTATTATTGTGTCACATAAGGTTATATGCCGGACTTTAAGACGGCGGGCATGAAGATCATCCCATCCAACAGGTACCCATTATTGTCTATTTGGTTTCAATTTCTTTCAGCAATTTACGAACATAAGGATATTTCCACACTTCTTTTATCACTTTCCATAGACATTGACTTTTATATTATCGATATCTCCCAAAGTAATTGCACTCGAGTGGCCAAAATTAGCATGTGCCCATACTTTTATATTCTAATCATAATGAAAGGAAAAAATACATAATTCTTTTCTGCCCCATGAGTATGTTTGCTTGTAAGCTTTGAAACATTTAAAAACTTATTACAATACTCTTATTGACAGCACTTTGTGGAGTCAAATTTATATAGTTTACAACATAATAAAATACACTGAACTATCCTTTTAAGAAGATTTTCTTATATCCCGGCAACTCTTTATTCACACCTTATACTTCGAACTGTACAAAAGCCAATTTGTATGGTACGTGAGGTAAAACACAAATGGTAAAAAGGGTTCTAGTTAACGCAACTAAACCTAGAGCAACAGATACTGAACAATATAGTACCAAGAACTGAACGATGTTTTATTGAACCCCAACAAAACATGTCTGATGTCAGTTACTTTTGTATTATGCAACCTGTTACTAAACATTGTAGTAACAGGCACCACATGCCTAATGAGGAGAACGTAACTGGGCGGTTATAGTTGCTGCAGTCATACATCCAGTGGAAAGTATGTTTATTGAATGTCTTGGAAGTTGGCAGCCAGTTTGTTTGAGAAATGTCGTCGACCCGAACAGTAAAGTAAACGTCATTTTGACACTCTTGAGGTGACTCACTTCTGTAAAATCACGAATCAGTCTTCTTCATAGCTCTATTCTAACACAGGATCAATAAATAAATTTTCCAAGTTTCGAATAATTAAAGTCAACATAAATGTCTTTACTCTAGAAATGGTTTTCGTAACATAAAAGGACTAGTAAAATGTTCTCCGATCAACAGCAGAAACTGTGGAACAGCGGTAGAGCGTTGGGCAATCAACTCTGACGGTCGTGTGTTCGAACCCCACTCCAGACCTCTCTTTTTTTCGCTAAACGTTCAGTTACTTTTTTTCTGTGTGCACACAGTCCTTCCATAACGACCACTTTCATCAGCTGAAAAAAAAAGAAACAAACTGTATCCAGCCCCTTGGTGTAGTAGCTACGAGCTCGGACCTCGGAACGGCACTGGAGCGCGCACGCAGAATCGGGTGCTGTTGAGATTTTCTACGGTCCCCCAGTGTGAAATGGTAACGAAGCGAATGGTGATGTGGTACTTCGACAAAGTCCCTAACCGCAATTTTACCCTTCCCTTCCCCAGAAGAGTGTTCGCCAAGGGACATCATTCGTCCTGCATGTGAAGGGCTTAAGAAAAAAGAAAATTGTTATCGTTTAAACTTCCTCCGTCTTTCATATCCGCATATAAATAAACTGCACAAAATACATTTTGCACCAACTCTTGTTTCCTTTTCTTACTCTCCACAATCGATTCGGTCGACGCAGTTCCATCGCAACTTTCGTACTCATAAATCACACTCTATACGGTCAGTGCATATCATTCGTGACGAAATGGCTACTGTCGCCATCTGCCACGGATCGAACTTTCATAAAGTTTGCAATTCAATTCCATTTCAAGAATGTTGATATCCATTCACTAAACACATTTACTGCTCACATGGCTGTACACTGCTACCGAACAAGAAATGGCAACAACACCACCGCGCCACTTCCGAAACAAAAGAAGCTGCTCCCTACCTCAAGAAATTACCTGTCCACCCAAACAACAGGTAACAATTTAGGTAGTATTCTAAATGAGGATATGAAATATGAAAAAGAGATCAAGGCGTCAACTATATGACGAATCAATACACGAAGTGTTAGGAAGAGATTAATTAAATGTTTTCTACCGAATATTGTGTAGTATGGAGCAGAAACATGGACTCTACGTTCGGGACGGGTGTAAGCCATAGTGCTGTTACCGCCCATATATCTTGATCGTGGATTCTACGAAAGACTAAAGAAAGAAAACTGGAAGCCTTTAAAATGTGGACAATCTGGACATAAAGAATGGAAAAATATGCTGTATACAGAAGATAAGAAGTGAAGAGAGGAGGCGAGGAAGGAACGACAATATACAATAGAAAAAAAACTGGTTAGGATTTTGGCTACGTAGAGATTACATACTAAGGGAAGAGGAACAAAAATCCAACTCCTTGACAATATTAAGGAACATAAATCGTATGTTGAGATCAAAAGGAAAGCGTAATATTGGGATGGAGAGGGCTTAGCTTGTCGTAAAGGACATGTCGCATTCAGCAGAACACTGATGATGATTTGAAACTGTATTACTTTATTTTTTAAAAAAAAGAAAGAACCGTATTTTTAATAGTATCCTCCTATATTTGGGCAAACTTTACGACTTCATCTATAAGATATTATTCAACACATATCTTATTAGATTAACGCTGCCAACCATAAGTATATAGGGAACATTGCTATTTGAGGATAGTTATGGATTTTTCTTTCTGGTAGCAACGTACAAACCCAACGAAAAAAAGAAACTAATGAAAGATCTGCTGGCAAGGCCACCAGGATTTCTAGAAAAACATTATAGTTTATAAAGATACATACAAATTTTTTGATCTGATAGCCTTGACTCTTTAATGACCGAACACTGCGAACTAATCCTTTCAATCAACGAGGCAACCGCTGCGTGCAACATGCGATTTCAAAGCTAAGGTTTTTTGTTTTTGTTTTTTAACAGCATAACGTTTTTTTTTTTTTAATGATGAATGTTTCATTTCAAACTTCGAAAAATGAAACTTTGGAATATATTTTGTAAACCTAATTCTGACTTGGCATGCAACGAAATACAACCCGTTTACACTGTAGTTAGCGACAGGATAATTTTTAACATGAATCTATAGCTTACAAAACTCACAAGTTCATCGCCAGAATAACAAACGTTCGCCACTGGATTCTATCCTGGGCAAGATCAAGTTAGTTTTCATACTTAACGAGACTATTTCAAATATCTGTTAATACGCATTGCCGGGGTCAAATTTCAAAATTTTTCTTCATTTTTCTGGTATTCTTAAAAAGTGCGAGTCTGACTACAAAGGTCAGAAACTTAAGATTATTTAAGAAAAGTTGTATACAAAAAGTATGATTTAAGTTTATTATAATTATTTTACAGTACAGCTCAGCTGGGGTATTCTACTATTCCAATTATCCGGATTTCATAATGAAATCAAATACTCATACAGTAGAGTCCCTACAGTCCGATACAGATCTCTATAATAAGACAAGGCCCTGTCCCATATGTGTCAGACTACACAGACTCTACTCATTGTATTCGAATTTTCTCAAGTTGCATCGGGTCCATTGAACGGAGCTTTTCCAGGATCAGTTCACCAAGAACTGTAGGTCCCGTCCTTCAGAAACTCAACAGTTCGTTTAGGACATTTAATAACAATTCAATCAATCAATCATCTGCATTAGTTTATGATAACTAGTCCTTTCTACATGAGAACGACTACTGTGCAGTATTAGAACGACTCGTGCGAAAAAGATGATTACCACATAGTTTACGGCTAAATCATTTTACATCTTCCGCACCTCTTTTTTTTCTAACTGCACTGCTTTTATTACACGCTTTATATTAACTTGCTCTGTATTTATCTCTTGTACAAATCTTGTAATTGATTTCTAACTCACTTCCCATCATCCGATTTCTTTGAAATTTTGTAAACTTGCTTGCTTCCGATGACAATGCAATATTCAATCATTAGATATACGACAGAATGATCCAGTTAACTGTAATTAATTAATTAATTAAATAATTGGAAATTATCCTTAAATGCACACAAAGCCGCATATATTGTGTGAAGTGTGGGTTGCCTACATCGTAGGAAGTTTAACATTCATCTATCTGGTGTAGTAAAAAGTAATCCATTATTTTGCCAATAGATGGCTTCAGTGATCTGTATCTCGCGTTGTATAAGTCCGATCGGGTTCAACGAGATGGCGTTCAAACGATTAGATTGCGTACTACAAACACTGTTCAGATAGTTGTGATGAGTTGACTCAGTGTTGTGTGAGCGCGCGTCAAAATGGACACTAGCAAAGAGAAAATACGCTATATTTTACAGTTTTTCTTCGATAAAGGCGAAAACGCAAGCCAGGCGGCTGCAAATGTGAATAGTGTTTATGGTCCTGATACTGTAACAGCCAATCACGCGCAATTTTGGTTTCGTCGATTCCGTGCCGGTAATTTTGACGTCAAAGATGTACCACGCACTGGAAGGCCACGTGTCGAACATGTCGATAAAATCATGGACATTGTCGCGTCCGACCGTCATGTAAGCACTGTTTCGATTGCCCAAGAGCTAAACATTGCACAAAAAACCGTGTGGAACCATTTGCATAAGGCTGGATACACAAAGAAGCTTGATGTATGGGTGCCACACAAGTTAACGAAAAAAAAAAAAAAAACTCATGGACCGAATTTCCATCTGCGAATCACTGCTGAATCGCAACAAAAGCGACCCATTTCTGAAGCGGTTGTTGACTGGTGATGAAAAGTGGATCACTTACGACAACGTCACGCGAAAACGGTCGTGGTCGAAGCGCGGTACTCCGGCGCAAACAGTGCCCAAGCCAGGATTGACGGCCAGGAAGGTTTTGCTGTGTGTTTGGTGGGATTGGCAGGGAATTATCTACTATGAGCTGCTCCCCTACGACCAAACCCTTAACTCGGAACTATACTGTCAACAATTGGACCGTCTGAAGGCAGCAATCGCCCAGAAGCGCCCAGCTTTGGCCAATAGGAGAGGCATTGTGTTCCACCAGGACAACGCCAGGCCACACACATCGATAGTGACTCGCCAGAAGCTCCGGGAGCTTGGTTGGGAGGTTCTTATGCATCCACCTTATAGTCCGGACCTGGCACCGAGTGATTACCATCTGTTCCTGTCCATGGCGAA
>JAGDQP010016639.1:9234-40157 GCA_022664845.1 Lepisma saccharinum
CTTGCAACTATATTGGTACTTTTAAAATAGTTTTCTTTAAAGAAAAACAAAAATGTGTTGTGTTAATTAGTGCACGCAAATTTTCTCCGAAAACTAAGTAAGTACTAATCCCAATTTATTAGACTTTTTCCTTTTATATTGCCTATTCGGTATGTTCCTATTTGCAGTTTAAAAGATTTAAACAATTTAGAACTGTAAGAAACAAGAGAGAAACCTACATATAGAAAAAATCTGTATATATGGTTCTTTCTTACACTGTTATATCCTTTATAACCATTATCTATAATATTCAGGACATAATTTTGTCTGAAACAAGATATTTTATAGTGAGTGTATTTTTGCCACACACAAGAATTGAAGGTTCCATATCATGTAACTGAATTTAAATCGAAATGTAGTATAATTTAAAAATTAAACCTTTATAATTTTGCTAAATTCAGTGACGGTACTAACGCAATATGGAGTTGAAGGAACGCTGTTAGAAGTAGGAGTGAACATAAGTTCTATATCTTTCCAGCGAATATTGGAAGATTTTCGCACACTGATGCGATAAGATAGTCTCTTGGTTGTAAGAGTTACTATTATTATTATTATACACTTGAGTTTTCAGCATGTACTTACCATCTCTGAAGCATCCCAATCTGTACATGGTTGGCATTTTGATAACAAATGCAAAAATGTCATCAATAAAAGTATTCAAAAATTTATAGGTCATCATTCGCCACGGTAAATGAGCAACAGATTTCAACTTATAATTTATGAACAGCTGTGGAGTCATCATTATAAAACCTACGAGAAAAAAAAACAACAGAACCATAAGTTCTACAGACCATGACAAGGATCACATAAGAACCAGTTAGACTTATCACTGAACTATACGTAACAAAGGAATCAATAAAAAATTTCAACGGCAGTCACGAGGACTGGAGTCAGTGGTAACAAAAGATTGATGGCTAATTTGGAGACATGTCAAACTCCCTACAGATGTTTGGTAAACCAGAAAACTACAGCGTCGTCGGTTCAGTCCCTGCTTGTGCCATGTGGACTTTGTGCTTGACAAACACAGTGTGCGTGGATTTTTTTCAAGAGTTTTCCAGTTTGCTCTCTTTGTTTTTTCATTCCACCAACTCTCCCATCATTATCCATCCGGCCTGAGTCAAAGTTTTCTAAAGGCCTTAAAAATTAAATTCACAATTCTACCATTTCTATTAACTCAAATCTTTCTTTTGCAATATAGTCTATATGTATCAACTTAGCTATATTAGGTACATTGTTGTTACTGCTAGAACATGTCCGCGGATAAATGGACTTTATTTAATCTAATTGTTGAAGTTTTCACTTCAATGTAGACAGTCTGTGAACAATGGTGCACATGAATGATATGGTAAATAGTAAATTAGTACCCTCTATGACAATTCGCAGAAATTTCTGTAACTGTAGTCATTAAGAACATATTTTATCAATGTAAAATTAACTCTTTTAATGGTGTGATTGTACGTACGTCCGTTAAAATGGAATGCCCGTTCATCGGTTAATTCACAAAACACACTGATGTACAGAAATATAGCATAATGACGAAAACCGAGCAATGAATGCATAAAACGTGGGAGAACAGCGGCATATGGTAGCAAGGCAACATGAGGACGTCCACCAACCTCGGCACACATGCACTAGTGCCATCTGAGTTGAACGGTGCATCGGAATACTGTGTACACCCACCGGAGAACAGCGCGCCACACTTCAGTGGAGTGAGTGAGTGTCGTGGACTGTAACATGCCCCAAGGACGAAATTTGGAGCCAGTGATGCACGGGAGGATAATCGGGCAATCGGAATTAGGACGAACACAGACAAGAGGTCGCACAGGCGCTGAATGTGGAGCAAAATACCATCTTCAGGCTATGCGTAAGTTTCAAACCACCGGAGATGTTCGACAGCGTCGCCCACGGGTTAGAACGCCCCAGCAGGACCGTTATCTGACACTAACCACACGACGTAATCAGCAGATGTGTGCCCAACAATTGGTATTAGAGCTATCAGCAGCATCAGGACCACGGGTTTCAAGGCAAACTGTATACCGACGGTTGCATAAAGCTGGTCTCTACTCCAGATGACTCCTAACGTGTGTCCCGCACAACCCTGTGCAACAGCAGGCTCGCTTACAGCGAAGTGAGGAACATCTGCATTGAACCATGGACCAATGAGGCTAAGCGTTTTTCTCCGACGAGTGATTCTACAAGTGATTCGCGACGCACGTTTGCCTGGAGAGAACAGGGGACCCGCTACAATCTGCAGAATATCACGGCCCGTATGACAGTGGTGGTGTGGGCTGGCATAATGCTGAATAGACGTACAAACCTACACATCTTCGAGGGCGGTACAGAGACGAGGTGCTGGTCTCTCATGTGCGGCTGTAGGGTGAAGTGAATCCATCATTCATTTTCATAAATAATAACACGATATCATCGAGACAACCTGGTAGAGGAGTTTGAGTGGCCGGCACGGTCCCCAGACATAAATCCCATCCAAAAAAGGGGAAAGATGCATTGCGAAAACGAATTATAGTCAAATAGCCGCATCCACGCACGCTTGCAGACCTCCGTATTGTCCTCCGTGAGGAGGGAGAACGTATTCCCGCTGACCTCATCAACGCCCTGATTACAAGCATGCCACATCGTTGTGATGCTGTGTAAGTACCTGGGGTGATGATCAACCCTATATTGATGGGTCATCATTAACCGCAAACAACAGTTTTCCATGTTCTTGTATATAATTATATATAGCTTTGGCTCTCTGGAGTCATGTCTCATTAAAATCTACTTCCTTGCCGTCAAGCTGTTTCTTTCCCTTTGTCTTTCCTCTGCGATCCCCGTTCATACTTTAGTGGTGCCTGGGACAGTTCACGTCTGCATGTAATGCGCAAACTGTCACTATGCTATACTTCTGGATACCAGTGTCATTACGGCTAAACGCAGTGGCCCTGGTTATATTTCAACGTATAATCCCAACATTCGTATGGTATGGCAGAAACTGGAAATTCCCTGATTTGAAATCGGCACCTTCCAATTGTGAGACGAGCAAGCTTCCGCTGAACCACCAAGCTCGGCTCGTTGGCTATTTGAATTGAATTCCAAAAAAGAATTTCAAAATATCAGGATTATCTCATGTGCATAGTATAAGAGCGGGTTTCACTAACACATTAGATTTAAACAAACAGAAACACCATATTAATTATAAATAGTGCATGTAACGTAACACTTCTAATGCCACGAAACATGGTACGACTTTGTCTATTGTTATACTGCTGTGTATAACATGGTGGAAAAACCGAATTTCTGAATTCTAAACTGTTTTACAACATTCCCAACTAACTATTGTACTGTACTGTACTGTATTTGCCCTCAATTTATTAAAATTAATTATTTATTAAAAAAATAAACCATTGTTACTGTATTAGTTGTGGCTTACAACATGGAAAAAATCGTAAATCCGGTTTATCCGGCACAGGTTCGGTTCCATCAAGTCCGGATAAACGAGGTTTTAGTGTAATTTCTTCATTCACTTATTTATCGATTGTGTTCGGATTAAGTGGACGCATCCACAGACTCTTTTGATCACTTTCCTTGAAAGAACTTAAAAGTCACTTGAATTTTTTAGAAATGAATGATAAAAACAGATCCTTTAAAAATTAAAACTTTTGACTTTTGAATCGAACTTAGCGTCCTTTGAAATTACCAAATGGGAAATTAAACCAAAAAATGTGTTTTCTTCTTCTTCAGAATCAAGCTATCTCGGCTGGGAATTTAAGCTGTCATCTTAGATTTGTGAAATCAATATTTTAGACACTTGCAAAACTTGAAGAGAACACTAAATAACAATAATTCTTGCAACGCAACTTTACGTAACTTAAAACATTTATAGACAAAAATATATCTTCCATTCCGAATTTGGGGAAAGAATAAAAACACTTAGTATGCTCAAACCCTACAACAGTTCCATTACATTTGATAGCACAAGCCATATCCCTACTCTTCATTTGAAATTATGGCCTCCTAGATCAAACTGGACTTCACAGTAATTCCACACAAGATCACATCAATGTGTTCTATACAATAATAATAATTAGCACCGTAAATAGGTATCAGACGACACTGAGTATATACAGTCATTCAAAAATGAACAGAAAAATCCAATGGGATGGTATTGTTAGACGTATATGACAAAGCCACACTAATACAGACCTAAATATACTTAATGGCTCCAACAAAAATATTTATATCTAGATTAAAAGTCTATTAAAAAAATAATTTGTGTATCAAAGATCAAGAAATTCCACAGCGTACTTACCAAAAGTTAACAAGAAGCCATACAACATGGATAATACCCATGAGTACCACCCTTTATGTTCAAGGTACAGAAGAGAATATACTGCATACCCTCCTAACAAAGGAAACAACGCCCACGATAAATATTTAAAAGCTAACATATCATATTGTTTGGTACTAGATTGAACATACGATCCTTTATCTTTGAATGTGATATATGGGATGAAACCCAGAATCTTCCGATTTATTTGAACATCTGTCACCTAAAAAGAATAGAACAAAAAAATCAACAGAAAATTACTCCATGCTTTCTAAAAAATATTCTTAAAATCTAAGTGTACATGACATGAACAGTAATACATATATTATAGACGTTAAAGAAATTAGAAGCAAAACGAGGCTGCCAAATTTACACGTATGACGCTGCAAGCAAGTACGTCCATTCCATTTTGAAAAAGACGTGTTTTCTTCTTTACTTCATACTCGCATAATGATGCAGTTTCAGAGTATATAAACTAAATAGAAAGTGTTCCAACAATTAAAAGTACGTTATGTTGCTGTGTACAGGCAAACGTTTACTATCGGTTCGAAACAGATCACCTATTTCTTATATTCTTTCTATTATTATTCTATTATGAAGGCAAAGCTATCCCCTGTGCGATACGCACGCGCTGTGAACGGCGCATGGGGGATGTGGAGGTAGCGCTACACATTTTCTTGACCTACGGTACGAAGTCAGTCCCGCGCTCGACCGCCTTTACCTCCCCAAGGTCTTATTATGCCTCTTGTTAAGTGTAGGCAATTGTTAGAAACCAAAACACCAGCAGTACTATGCATCTATCCTTACATTTAGAATTTCTGTAAATGTAAGTGAAAAGGGTTCAGATAGAGAACATACAAAATGGAACAGAAACATATCAAATAGTGAAAAATCGAGAACAAATAAAATAGTACCGAATACGAATAACCGTAACTTTATCGCTAACAAAGAAAATAGGCTCTAGAAACTATCAGTTCCACACAGAGAAGAACACGAGTAAAAGTACAACTCTGTCTAGAGAATAATGATACGGACTATTTATTTCTAGGTATGGTAAGAGTGCAACAAAAAAGCGTCAAGCCAAAAGCTACGTCCCGACTCTACCACTAGTGCAAGTTTCAACTAGCTAACGAGGAAATTTGTGATGCAGGGATCTTTTCTATCATTGAGTGTTCCGCTGGTGGTCAAGAAACTAATTTTCGTCACCTGTCAAACGCAATTAAATCGTTCAGAGCACTTCTTGCGACACTTCCTTTCAACGTGTTTCTTGATATTGGATCCTCCTCGCCTTCCGAAAACATTTTGGGACAACGAAACACTTCTGCATGAGATATAGAATAATTATTAAAGTTTTTTTTTTTTTTTTTTTTTTCATCTAAGTGACAATCGCGTTTATTTCCCACAAAATTAAGCTACAAAACATTGTTCGTTCCTCCACCCTTCTTATGACATACCAACAACAAATACTAACATAAATGACTGTTGAAACACAAGTATGTTATTCACTGAAAAGGAAATACGTAGCTTTCGCATTGACGCTCTTTTGCTCTTACAGTGATGCCATCTGAAAATAAAAACACTTAGTCCCATTACTTTCTAGACACGGAGCGGTCGTACCTCAGTTGGTAAAGCGTTGGCTTTGCATTCGGTAGGTTCTGGGTTCGATACCAGCCAAATGCCAGGATGGTACTTTCAACGTAGGTCCTGACTTACTCCGCCTTTTTCCCTACCCTATCCCGGCCTGAGCTATAGATGTTGAAAGACCATAAATAAACTCAATGAATCAATTACTCTCTAGACAGACCTAGTACGTGTAACGCCGCTTTGTCTAATATTAATTTGAGTTTGCCCGTGCTCAGTCATTTCTTAACTGTATAGTACACCACCGCTCCTATTGAGAACTTGATTCATATGTCCGGCTTTCGGCATGCGATTACGTGTTGGATGTTGATTTGCTCTCATGTCGGGAATTACGCAAGATTCAGTTTTCGTTCATAAACCTGAAAAGCCATTTCACAGAAAATAATGAACGCAATGTTTCACACGCGCCAAACTTTCTAATGAAGCAGTTTTCTTTAACACCCTCCCCTCTTTTGTTTATTTAGATTTAACTCACAAAAGTATTTTGACATTTGAGATCTTGGTCTGGCTCATTACTTATCAACTTTCTTTTTTATACAATTCAAATTAGTATCTCTTGTTTTTTTAAAAAAAATATCCCTACAACATACTCCAAAAGTTTAAAACGCTATATTTTGTCATCAAATGTTTCGCGACATTGCTTCATAACAGTAAATTGAAAAATATACGTCACAATGACGTACCGAATTAAAACAAGCAAGAGTGTGCATATTCATTATTGACAACGGGTAACAATAGTATGGGTCAGTCAGCGAAATCCAGTTACTTTCAATGTGGAACGATTATACGCTGCAGTTCTTCTGGAAGAAAGAAATGACTTTCCCGGAAAAAGTTAAGACACCTGAAGTCTCGTTAGAAGAGCCCAGGATGTGACGAAGATGAATATTGAGGAGTTTGGCTCCGGGTTAGTCTGACACTCGTTTGTGTTGTCCTGATACTTTTGACCACATCGAATATTTGGCACTCCAATTCTCATTGAAGCAACTACTTAAAAGGACAATATTAAAAATCTTACTTTAAGGTGAGTTTTAATAGTAATTTTGTAATTGGGTTCACTGTGTGTTTAAAATGGCTTTATTTACAAATAAAACCAGTTTCAAACGTTTAAAACTATTTTGCTGTTCGTGTAAGAATATTGTGTTACCTTTGCATTCTTGACCTACCAGAAGTTATGATTACGGTAATTTTTCTACTTGGAGGCACGTTTGTGACTCGGAAGTTCCTGGACAAGATGAATGAACAGTAGTTTGCCAATGCCTTTTATCTTCTGGTATTAAGTTAATATCACACGGACGGAATCTACAGATTTAAGGAGATTCAGAACTCCTACATTAACTGTATAGACTAGAAATATGCAACTGTTAAATTTGCATACTACAAAATGTTCAATAATATTTTTAACACCCTAAATGAAGCTTTCTCATAAAAAACCTTAAGATCTTACCTTATGTATTTTCCAAATTTCGATACCAAGACCTATAAAACAGCTTATTCTTACGATGGTATTCGTATCATTATCCAACACATACAACAAGACAATGAGTGACTGGAAAACATTGAAGAATACTGATCTCACAGACAATCCCTCCAGAGATTTTCTGTTGTTCCAGAACTGAATATCTAGGAGGAAAATAAAACATAAAAGAAATTTAACATCTAATTTTAAAATGAAGAAATGAGCATTTGTTATATATATAAGACTCGTATCTTTAGGTAAACCAGGGTCTATAGAATTCACAGAAGAATGCATGACTTTGTCATGCAACAAAAAGATGAAGAATTGTTGGGAACCCGGCTAAAAGTGGTTAAAAATTACAAAGTTTATCTGGCTAAATTTATAACCTGAAACTTAATTTCTTGATCTCATGACCTGTAGAAGACACCCTGTAAACACACTGCGAAAGTATTAATGTGGGACATAAACAAATATTCTTACTCCAACTTCAACAACTGCGTTGAAATAATCATATAACGTGATAATTCCGCGCTAAATTTACAAATAACTGGATGTTTGTTTTACCATTTACAACATTTTAAAAATTAAATCATGTTTAGAGATTTGTTTGCACAATACTTTAAATTTGCCCTAGAGAAAAACGTTTCAACAGCACACTTTATTTTGTGAATTATGCTTTTAAATATTACATATAACAGTCTCAATCAAAGATAAGGTAGCAACCATAGGTGTAAAATTAGGTTATGCCTTTAATGCATTATGGTTACTCTAGTAAAAGATAAGATAAAATGAATTTTATGGGCGGTAACAGCACTATGGCTTACGTCCGTCCCGATACGGGGAAAGCCCCACAGTAAAATCATTAAAAAGCTGAAGATGTAAAAGGTCCTCAGAAATATAAAACACTGGTGTAAATGGTCAAAAGAACAAGGAAGATAACTAAAGATGTATAGACATAACAATCTTTAGCATAACAATTTAAAAAGCGTGCAGGCTGTAAATGGGCCTTCACGAAATAAAACAATAATACTACATAAAACTTAACAGCTAAGGAACATCTTAAAGAGACGGAGATAGATCTGTCTCACGAACATACATAAAAACTCTCCGCAACATACCTGGTTCATCCCCTAACAATGACGCCATGTCATTGGGGATGTTATAACGTTGTCTGAGATGATGATTTCCTGGACAATCTAAGAGAACGTGACGGATACTTAAAACTACATTGCAATTATTACAATGTGGTGGGTCCAATCGTCGCAACAGATATCCGTGTGTCAGGCGCTCGTGTCCTATACGAAGGCGACATAAAAGTACTTCTTCACGCCTACTATCTCGACAAGATAATTTCCATGGAGCAACAGTTACCTTAATTTCTTTCAATTTATTAACAGCAACGTCATCCCATCGTCGCTGTCATTCATTCCGTGTAACCTGTCTATAATATATTAGCATGTCCTGAAATGGGACATGCTGAATATCGATGTTAGCTCCTAAAGAGGCCCCACGAGCTACTTCATCTGCCAATTGATTGCCATGGATACCAACATGACTTCGTATCCAGGTGAAGACAACCTCACCACCTGCAGAGCAGATGGCGTGTGTCTTACATAGGATACCTTGCACGAGCGGTTGTTTAGAATACATATTTTCGAGGCTTTGAACAACACTGAGCGAATCTGTATAAACAAGGATGCGGTTGACACCACGAACCAGAATAAAATGCAAAGCCTTTTGACTGGCATATAGTTCAGCAGTAAAAATACTAGCTTTGGGATTAAGACAAAATTGGTGGGCTTCCCCATTTATAACAAACGCACATCCAACAGATTCTTCTGATTTGGACCCATCGGTAAAGAGAGAGAAAATTCGGGTACTGGCTCGGCATCTTACGAAAACGTTGCTGGAATTCAATCATGGATGTCTCCGATTTCTGTAGACTGGATAAAGAGATATCAATCCGTGGGCGGGCAAGGTTACTCTAGTAAGCAGTAAAGTGATCGTAATAAAAAAATATGGAAAATGAATAAAATAACTATTTGCAAAGAAACAAACTGATACAACTTAATATGTAGAGACAAAAAGAATCTATGAAGGGATACAAAATCTGTGTAAGTTTAACTGTATGATTTGTTTTGTGTTTTAGCTTTGTACAAAATACGTGCAGATTAAATGTTGTGATGCTTACTGCTTACTTGAATAAAATCCCTTTAAAATAAAACTTAATTCTTAAATTTCATGATACCTCCCTTTTACAGTACTTTTCAACGCTATTGCAAAAAAAAAATTTGAACTGCAGTACATGAAATGTACTGAAATAGATCCTTCTTTTGTACTTACCTGTTGCAATATATGCACGAATACTCGACGTGAAGCTGCAAAATATCTCTATTCAAGAATTAAAGTCTAACAATAACATGCCTTACGTTAGTCTGCTTCATTCTTGGAATTGTACAATCGCTAACAATGATTCTATATTTCTAGGTAGTGTTCAAAAATAAATGATTGGAAAAGGCGTTGTTAAACACTCATTTCGTATCTGATTCCATGCTATCGTATTCTTTACAACTACATTTTCTACGAAATGATTTACAATTAATGAATTAAAAAATAAAAACAAAAACTGACTAAAATTTATTAAAAACAATAAATAATTCAATCTTACCATTCTTAAAGGCGAGAAGTTCAAATATACTGTGGAGAACTGAGAAAACGATAGTGACGGCCAACAAATATGGAGAAGTTTCAATCAAAGCCTCTTTCAGCGAATCCTGATCTTCGTCCTCTTCTTCGGCAAAAGTGTCTCCCAGTACATTCACCGCCCATTTATTACGCATTGCTTGAGCTGTATACAGTTGCCAGCGGAACAAGGAGAGTGGTTGGAAGGTAAGCGTCAATTCCAAAGTCCTTAGTTTTAAAAGGAAAAGTATTAATTGGAATAGCTTACACAGACAAGTGTGAAACACGGTTATTTACGGAATATTACAGGAACAAAGTACATGCTATTATCAAAATAAAGTACATATAGGAGAAGACCGGATAAGCATAGTAACTTAAAAGAACATAATACAGCCAAAATGTTGATCTATCAATATTACTAACATGTATTTCGATTCGATCTGTATCTTGAGAGCTAAAAGCGCGTAAGTCCAACTTTGGCTAAAACGTGATCAATACAGCTTTGTATAGCATTGGCAAGGCTTCAAATAATGGTTGCTCGATTCTTGTCGCAAACATCTTAATAATGTAAATAAATAAGTCTATTATGTAGATTGTTCATTTAGTTTCTATATGAAGAAGTAGGTTTCTTTCTGTTTTCTGGAAAACAAGGATTTGTGACATCCGCGCTTCTAGCCGTCAGGTACAGAAATAAGCAAATATATACATCTCAGGTTAAGGCCAATTTCCCAATTGCCAATTCTACTAGTAGTAAATACGGGAGCCTGTAGAAAAGCTTTATGTCCCTCACGGGTCGAACATCTGAAAACATTATCCGAGAAACTATCAAGTCATTCTATACATCCACTGTAACCATTTGCGGGAGCAGTTCAACAACATGGATAGCCTCTATCACCCAGTTTCTTCCTAAACTAACCAAGATCGAACAAATTCTGCATTTCATATCCACATTCACCAATCTGATCTAGACGCCAATCGGGGTTTCTCGCCAAGCCAAGATCAAATTTTTAGCACCCTTCTCCCTCCGCCAATCTCTAAATCATCTTAGTCCGCAAGAATGATTTCCCCACTTACGCAAGAGATACATAACCTGGCCCAGCCTCCTCACTTCTACGATCGTATCAGTACACCTTAAAGCCCAAATGTGCACTTACCACACCTTCCGCCATAACTGAGATCCTAACCCGCACATTCTGCGATACCTTTTATGTGGGAGAAACAGAGGGACCTTTGAATGTTAGAATGGACATTTCCGGTAGTATTTTTTTATTGCATTAAAAAAATCTGCTAAAGCAGACTTTAGAATACATTTTCTTTTCTTTCTGTGTTCTATATATCAAGAAATATCAAGCCTTGTTTCCAAACGGTCCCATTCGTGCGCTTAAATCGACTGCCGCCATGTTATGACGTAAGCAATCTGTAGACGGCTTGTCAATGAACTAAAGGCAAGTTACTAGTTGGTTCGTTTGTATTGCTAAGAACTGATAACATAAATAGATGAAAAGAAATTGTGTACGTGGTGCATAGTTCCCTTGTTCATTAACACGTCAGCAAGTTTTCTTAACAAAATATTTGTTATCCTGCTGAGAAATGAAAAGAGAGAAAAGGACTTGCGTGCGTGCAGTGCGGAGGGGTTTAAATAGCATCTGCTCTGTACGATTTCGTCGCCCGTATTCACTATCTATTGCATTTAGATTTAACTTCGAATCCCCCTTGAATTATACTATCCACCGCAATAAACCTGGGTTCACAGCTCATATTTGGAACGAATTTAAACTGCCAAGATTAGCGATGGATTCAAGGTACCGTACTCGGCACTTTAACGAGTTTTTACACGCGTTACTTCATGGAGTTATTAATGTATACGATGGCATAACACGTTTCAATGAATTTTGAGCACACAAAACAAATTACAAATAAACAAAGAACAAACATGAGAAATATAAACTATCCCAACTTGCGATAAATTTATCACTATTTAATGCAAACTTCGCGTCTTTTTTTTTTCTCCCGCAGTGGCACTGTCCTCTATTAGCTATCTCCTGAACTCTGTCAAGGAGTTTGAAAGGCTAGACGCTCTCGTGAATAAGAAAGTTTTACAATGTCCACTACCTAAAAGCGATACTGGAATAACTGTTGCCATTGAAAACTTCATGAATATATGAAGCCAGGGAGTGGAGAGGACACTTAATCTCATTTGTTCAGTTCCAGTCTAAACCAATATGAACCAAATTTTCGGTTCTAACTCAGTTTTTTTGTGCTTGATATCGCTGTGCGATAAATCAATAGTTTTTTTATTTATGTCTTAGTTCTTACAGAACAACGTAAATATTATTTGCAGTATTTGTTGTTATATGCAGAGTACGGTATACTATTACATGAATAACTCAGGAATTAAGGCTGGAATAAAAAACGGACCGCACATCGATAAGAAGCGTATGAAACTGAGTTAGAACTGAAAATTTTGTTCAAATTAGATTAGACTGGAAATAAACATTGGAGTTTAAATGAAAAGTACAGGGGGAAAACTACCAAAATCACACTTTGAAAGTTCTGAGGAAACACATTTTAAGGTATAAGCAAATTTGATTTATGGCCTTTAGGCATCTAAGGCTCAGGCCGGGACAGGGGAGGAGAAAGGATTCGGGAAGGTGTCGGCCAGGGCCTATGTTGAAGGTGCCATCCCGGCATTTGCCTAGTGTGACTGAGAAAAAACCTGTCAGGATGGTCGGCCGCTGGGATCGAACCCAGGACCCCCCGAATGCTACGCCAACGCTCTACCCCTGAGCTACTGCGTCTCGGTATTAATGTATAAGCACTTGAATTTATATTTATTTTTGGCCTTTAGGTAGTTTGGTGTAGGCCGATAATGTGCTAGAGGGCCAAAAATAAATTGAAATTCACGTGCTTACACTTCAAAATGTGTGTTTTCTTACAACTTTCAAAATGTGAATGTTTCCTGTACGATACTCTTCAAATATTTGCTCTGGCGTCTATCTTTCAACACTAAGCGATCGTTTCTCCAGTATCGTTACGTAGAGCCAATGTTTATAACATACCGATAGAGAGAAAAAAGAAGGATGTAAGAAACAAAGTTGGAACTATTGCATTGAAGTTACTATTATGTTTCGTAGAAGTAAACACAAACATGTTTCTCGATAGGTATTTCGATCACCCTTCGGTAAAAGAAAAAAAGATTGAAATATATACGCGTTAACGATTAACGCGCACATTGAGAGCACGTCAAACACGACATAAAAAAGCAATAAGAAGCATTGCAAAGTTAGACAATACCATGTCATTCATTTCAGACATTTCTGTTAATAAAAACAAGTAGGGTCTATTTGCTGTTTCAACTTGTTTAATTGTGTTGTGTCATGGTATATAGTATGTAAGTGATGATGTGAATATTCTTTCTTTTTCATGATTTTTGTCTTTAAAAAAAAAAAAAAACGTACACAGTGAGAGAGAGATACCTACTGAACTACTACAAATTGATTACGTCAAACCAATCACAAGACGAGTTTCGTTGAATGACGTAGGAAGTGAAATTTCTCAGCATTTCATAATACATATCTACGTAACGAGAAACCGTAAAGCTGAAATTCTAAAAACATTTTTTTTTTTTTAATCTGACGTACACAATCAAATTGTTAAATATGTAGGGACGGTGAAAATGGAACTGTCCATTAACAGTCACTGCCACTTCAGCTCCATCAACAAACCAGATGCAGCAGTCTCCTTACCCACCCAATGGAACAACATCTATCCTTCCGTGTTGCTGGAATCCACATTCTGCCTCCTATGACCAACAAATCAGTATGCCATCTTTGGGAAGGAGCCTTCATTTACGGGGTGCAAATTGGAAACTCGTCTAATTCTTCAATAACTCTTACCCCTCCCATATTCCACCACCCTCATTCTCTTTCCGGCCGTCACACTTTCGACACAACCTTGAATCATCCCTTCCTGATACTTATGCATAATGCGTTAATTAACTGTTCCATATTTGAAGCGTTGTCCACAAGATGGCATTTCATCGCTCTATTTACTATTTGTCTTTGTACCTTAAACACATATGCCATCTTTTCCCTCTTCATGCTAGTGAACTGACATAATACGTTCCGAAATATTGCGATGCAAAATTTCTAAACACTTATGTGCGTGTGTTTGTGTATATTTGGTGAAATGGGAGTTCTCCATTTGTACGGGTTTATTTTTATCTTAAAGTGTCGTACCAGTATTCTTTTATACGTTAAATGACCAAATATGCAAGTATATAAATACATATCTTTATACTTTGAATTCTACTTACTTTGTTGTCTCATTGATCGCTTTATAATCTCGAAGCATGTTCCAGAACTCATTTAAGTAAACAACCGGCTTATAGTAATCTCCAGTTGGCAGGAATTCAATATCTGAAATTTAATACAAATAATCAAAATTTTCATACTAATGCTACTCTGAGATCTCAGAAACGAAACAACTGCAAAGATGGATAAAAATAATTAGAATCACTCAAACAGGCAAAAGGTCAGTCATCCATCTATTAATTCTCTCTTTTTCTATTTTACGAAAACAATATTTTTCACGTAAGTTAATGTACACTACCTAGGCTTTAACGAAAACACATGTACAAATAAGAAGCTGACTAAGTTCTACAAACAGTTCACGACTACGAAGGTAAGCGAACCGTCTGATGTAAAAATCAGCAAACTACAGTATCTAAAATTCAAGGAGACAGGAAGTGTCGGTGATCTTCCGCGAACTGGTAGAAGACTTGAAGCAGTGTGGGACGTCTACACATGAAGCCCAAAGAATGCATTCGACGTGTCTCCCGCGAATTATAAATACTTCAGTCCACAAATAGTTGCATTTAGATACACACAAGATGTAAATTGTGCACTTAATTACACCTGATGCACCTACAGCTTCATTATGAATTTTCAGTGGAGATTCAGTTCCAAATGGATGGCGACAATGGGCACCTGAAAAGTATTCGTTTATCTGATGAAGCTACGATTAATATCTGCGTGAAAAAATAAACAGAAATGTTCATTTATGAAGGTAAGATAATCCAATGGTGGTAGTGTTCGAGTCCAAAGGTTAATTTCTGATGATGTTTAATGTACAATGAAGTCACTGGGTTGTTGCTCATCGAACCTCCCGTCACAGCCACTATATACCTGGATATGCAAATACAGTAGAGGCTCGATTGAATGCGATGTCGGGGAACCTGCTTTATCCTCCGTTAAAGCTTAACCGCTGTAAATCGAAAAATTATCTATAGAGTGACAGAAGACGGGATGGAAGATCAGGGACAAATGGGGAAAATATAACAAGATAACACATGTTTGAAGTTCCGTGAGGATGGAGTAGATACCTGATTTATTTTTTATTTTTTTTTTGGGGGGGAAGATGTACTTTGTACCGCGTTTCAACCGAATCCGCGGTGAATCAGACCGCGTTAAACTGGGCTTCCAATGTATTTGTTGTCTCTCACTTAAAAGACTATCACCATAGATAACATGATGAGGTACCACTGTACTGAGGATTGGTTACCCAAGCATACGCTGATGCAACTTTTTCTGGACGGAACAATCTACGTAAACACCACAGCCCTCACTGTCGCCTGACAACTCTACTGGAGTTATGCCAAAAATATAATGTATGCATCACCAGTGTCAGATTAAATGCCAGGATTACTGGCGCTATTGCGACTCTCTCTCCAGAGAAGTTCACCAAAACTTGGAAAAAATGAATATATCGCCTAGATGCGTCCCGAGCCACGAAAGATACATGGAGGTCTTATTACTACAGTCATGAACATTTGGTGAGTTTAGCTGGAGAATGTCGCAAAACCACATATATCTATGTAAGCTAGAACGTCAACTATAAAGTTTAGTAATTAGAGACAGAATAGTCTTTGTATTAGGGACTTAGATAAAATATATTAGCACTGATCTGAATACACTTTGCTTTCAAAGCAGGACATATTACAACTCAGTCACTTATACAGAAAATATGGTACAAGGTCATGAGCATGTTTATATGACATGATTTCCCCATGTCAACTTTGGTATTACGCTTCCTCAACGACCAACAATGCATTTACCTTTATTAGTATGAGTCTTCCCGGTCTTACTTTGATGGCTTACGTAGAATAAGTAATACACTTCGGATAACGCTAAATGAACCATTAAATAAAAGCACTTGACTGCATTCCAAATCAACCGTTTGAGCAAAATCTCATTAGTAAGCTACAGATAACGCTAATTTTTACCAATTAAAAATCTGAATTTATCAACAAAACGGAATTCAAGTAAGCAAATACATCGATATACACTATGAAGATTATTGCACGGTCAGTGATATTAGAAACAATCCCTACTCTATACAATAAAGTGATTAACTTAATAAATATGCGAATACCACGAAAAACACTCAAACGAATTAGTACGAAGTAAACTTACATTCATCTAAAGGTGGTGGAACGGCACCCTTTACCCAAGCTGTTTGATCAGTGACTACGTTTATTGTTAAATTTGGATGCCAATGTGATACTATCTCCTCCTTCATTGTTTCAGCTTTCTGTTGAAGAAAAAACAAAAACATTCTCTTAGACTTACAAATACTGTAGACCAAAACATTTCACATCATTTAAATTACAGGACGTATCTTTCTCAATCTTTATTTCGAAGAAACGGCATATGAAAACCGATCCCATAATCCGTGTATTTTTCTAAAGGGACTGAAGGCATAAGGTCTTAACAAATCCGGCTTATATTATTTAACCAATATCGTATGCTAAAAGTAAGCTAATGTGTTACCAGGAGTGAACGAAATATGAGGAAACACTAGGACAGAAGGATATTAACGGACAGCAGACAGATGTTTACGTTCCTACATAAACAATGTGTATTGGTGTTAAATCTGTCGTTAAATATTACAAACGGGAAAATACCATGTATAGATTAGAAAAGGCCTGAAGCGCAATACAAGGTAAAAACACAAAATATTTTGTATTAAAATTCTGTAGCACTGCTTGAGGAATGTTTATGAACTTTCAGCTATGAACTGGTTCGTAAACGACACAAATGTTTTACGAAAAAGCCGGTAGTCAGATTTTCAAAACAAGTTTGGAATTCTACTTTAGAATGAGGAAAGAGGCTCGTAACTGATACTCAAAAACTACGGTGAATAGGTAAGTGCCCTATGTGTGAAGACTAGACTTCCAACTTACGAGTTCGAGTAAAAGAAAAGTTATTTTGACACTGCCTTTTCACTGTGGAGCAGTAGCATTTCTGGAATGAAAAGGGAATAAAGGTCTCATCCACTGTAATCACAGATTGTCAATTTGTAGCAAAATTTCTTGTCAGAAGACAAGTGAAAATTGATATGCGGGAGGCTCTCTTCTCTTCGTCCAGCTGTCAAGAACTCAAATGTGTCGACAGTGCCATTTGAGAACTCTATATGGTTGCAGATATCCTTAATAATTAGCCTTGTGATCTCCGTTAATAAGACTTATTCTCGGGTGCACCATTGATTAATCCTCGGGTGACCGCGTGGTTTTCACTCGATCACTGGGTTAAGTGTTGCACCAACCCTGATGAAGGGATGAAGAAAGTGGAAGGAAACGGGAGTACCCCGAGAAAACCCACGCACACGGTGTTTGTCCCACCACAAAGTCCACATGGCTTGAGCAGGGATCGATCCGATGAGCCCTAGCACCAGAGGTGAGCGCTCTACCAACTGAGCCACCGTGGCCCGGTATGCCTCCTTTTATTTTTCTTATACCGGCAATTAAAATAAAACTGTTAAACGGTATAGCTGATGTTATTGCTTTGTAAATGTATACCGTCGCTTCTAAATTTCCATTTTGATCACTGGTTGGAGGTGAGCATATGGTTTGTGTATTAAGTCATGTGCATCGCCTATAATATAAAATAATCTAACCTGTCTTGAACCAACTCGTCTCCGCTGACTTGACATCATGTCCGTGATTTTTGTAGCGAAATACGCGACATTCAAAACGCGGAGTAACGTTATTAGTATTCCTTTGCGTGCCTACATATTTGTCTATGGTGAACAGCTCGAGTACGTACGTAACGAAATAATAATTACTCATGGCTTTTCGGAAACAGTTTGTATTATTGGCTGTTACTGTGTGTGTAGAGAAGTGCTTGATAATTATTTGGAAGAGAATAAGTGGTATAGTACATACATACTGCTAAATAGCTGGCAGATGTTGGAGGCCATAAAGTAAAGTTATATCACCTAACCGAAAACCACAGTATTATGAGCGATCCGAGGAAGTATGTAAGGTATAGCTCATGTCTCCATAGAACATGCATTTAAGTACAAGCACCTCAAAATTGATACATGTACAGTGTGTAGAAACAGTTTAATGCCACACAAAACGAATCTGGCCATACTTTACGAGTCGCCCTCAAAGTGGGAGTACCAAAGCACCAGCATATGTTATGTAGGAATTTAGCAGAGGGCAAACTGACTTTGCGTTTAACTATTATAAACCGAAAATATGTATAGTACATAAATAGTGTACAAGGTGAGTGAAAATTCCTTGTGGGTATGTCTTGTAATATATGTCCACATATCAGACACATTTATCTTTGAATTGTTGTATATCTGTTTTTACTTCTGATACCAATAAGAATATGTGATTTGCAGCTAGTTGTTTGTTCTTTTCTATGGTAGTTATATCCAAGTACTATAATACACTTATTACACATGTCAGTATTTAATTTTGGCAATATTTGAGTTTGCCACAAGAACTAATTTCAGGACTAAACTAAATAATATAGGGTATAATTTAGTGTATACTAAGTTGTTGTAACAGTCAGGAAACTAATGTTTTGTTAGGTCGTTAGTTTCGATCAGGTATTTCGTTATGTATACGTATATGCACATAACTATATCCCATGCAATAAATGCGTATTAAGTTCAGTTTTTTTTTTTCACACATCAAACAAAACATCCAACTTATTTTAACATCTTTATTTTGTGTGCACCACTCATCAGATCACTTTTTTTTTTTTTTGTTTACATACAATACGTGCAATTTCGTACTTCGTCTTTTTTCGACAACAGCCAATCACAAACCAAAGGAAAATGACGTAGCAATACGTCTGCGCGAGGCCAGAGTTAATAGCCAGTTAAGGCGGTGTTTGGTAATAGAGTGGCACTAGGCGATGGTGCACTGGAGCCTGGGGACGAGTCAAGATTAAGAGTTTGACTATGGTCAACTAACACGGGGTTAACTTCACATTCGTGCACTTGGGTGTTATTGGTTTCTATACAGATTTATTCATACGAAAATATAATAATAATAATGAGTTTGAATATAGGATAATGGACAACAGTATAGCACGGCTTTCAATGAGTTAATTTCAATTCATTTCATTATTGCATTAATAATGAAAGTAAAATGCACGCGTACATACCTTTACTATTTCAGGAGAAGCTGCAGTTTCACCTGTCAAAAGATTGTGTGTCTTGGTGTATCGTCGCTTCTTGAATTTATTCAACATCTTTCTAGTATATACGACGTACTTGCCCAGTTGCTTGCTGCCATTTGGGTTTGGCATTTTTCCTTTTTTTGTCACAACCACATGAAGATAAATTGAACCATTATTTTTAAGATTCTGAAAAGTAAAAGTATTTACTTTACTATGCTACTTAAAACGAATAATTTATAACACTGCCAGTGTGCTTCTTAGTATGAAATTTTATTTGATAACTGAACTTCGAACTGAATTGTATTTCTGTAATGTAATGAAACTATTATTACGTGTCCAAAACTTTTATTTTTGCAGAAAATTCTTGTTTAACGTTTTGGTAATATTGTTCACTTCATTTGTTTACAGAACACAAGTTGGTTCTTTCTTTCTTTAAAGCTTCTGTCTCTCTAACGGAGGAGTTCTAGCTGAAGGCTTGGGAGTCAAGCCGAAACGCTGACCAGAAATTTTCTGCAAAAAGAATAATTAATAGAGTTGTTGTCCGCGTAACTAATAATGTATATCGCTCCTTCGTCCAGTCCTGATATATTAGGAAATGCAACTAGTTTTTCTTTACATACAGTATCTACCAAAAAAGTAATTGGTCACCTACCTGCCATGTTTGGTTGGTCCTTCTCTGTCAAAACTTAGTATCGCCAGGTATTGCTATTATATCAACAGCCACACTCTGCGGCAAGCTATCAATTAAGTATGGAGGACGTCCTCTGGAAAGTTCCACCATTCCTGTTGTAAAATCTCAGACAGGTGGGCAATGGAAGTTCACATCATCTCCCGGAAGCTCACCGCCGGTCCACGTCCCAAAGGTGTTTTCTGGGATTGAGGTCGAGTCTCTAGGCAGACCAATCCAAAAGTTGAACGTTGTTCTCATAGCACCGCATACGAACAACATGACACCTGGTGTTTCATTTTCATTCCACAAAAACACCACAATGGTATTTTATTGCCTAGAATTTTACAGTATGAATGCCACCACCAACCACCACGAGTGGTTTCACACTACAGTACATGAAACACCCCAGCACTGTAATGCCACCAGCACCAAATTTCCTGGTAGGCACTATGCACTCCGGGTAGCCGACATACCCATACACGTCCATCAGATTGTAACAGCATGAACCTCGATTCATCAATCCACCCAACCGATTTCCAAGTTCCAATGTCCAGCTGCGTTGGTCCAAACACCACGTCAGCTTTCGAGCTTTATTGGTCTTATGTGCAGCTGCGTTTCCTTAATATGCGACGTGATGGGTCTCTGTTCACAATGTTACCATGTAAACATACCTCTGTTGCTGCCTGAAACTCCTGTCGAATAGTGTCAATTTTCTTCTTATTATTAGTATTATTACAATTTCACGTTTTAGGGTTCTGTGAACTCTGTTGGGCAGAATTTTCGGTCGTCCGGAACGTTTGACACTCCTATAATGTCCCTCCATCTTACACTTACACAAGGACGAATGTCACAGTTGACTGAGGTCTGTTTAACTTAGCGGCTATTGTCCTGCTAAACCACTTACTGGGGTGGCATCAAACGATTACACTCATATCGAAGTCCGACAGCTCTGCACCACGCGCCATGTCCTTCATAACTAGTACCTTTCTCACTGAAACACATCACACATGACGGCTGAACGAGGGCAATTACCTACCGTCACAGGGTGAACAATTACTTTTGGTAGATAAAGTATACAGAAATCCCACAACTTCTAAACATTAATCTAACGAACATATCTGTCTAAATACCGACCTACCAGAATATTGAACAAAAATATGTTTATTACTCGCATAGCAGCTCATCAACAGTGTTGTTCGCCCCATATATAGTGGGATACTATTATAACTATGCTTATTCAGCTTCTCTTTCCCAGCAAGCAAATTGTTCCAATTGTTCGGAATTACAAATTAAAACGTGACAAATTATATAAAATCGTTTCAAGCTTATTTTACGCTAAATAATACCCCCCCCCCCCCACCAAAATAAGTTTACATCAAGGAAAACTCTCATTAATATTTTATTTTATAAAAATTTAAAAAGCTGATACAAAATACCTGCGTTATATTACTACTAAGTACTGAAACAATACCAAATAAATTTCAATTACCAAATATACGACGGTGAATCAAATGAAAACCTGAAAAGTGCGAAGAGCACTATTCGATTGTCCGTAGGTTCGTATGAGAAAGAGGTATATTGTGACGCGGAACAGATAGGTAGCAGCAGAATTTTGCACGCTGCACGAGGGCGCAACAGTAGTGTCAAGATCGCGGCTCTACTTTCAACATGCACCAAAGAGGAGTAGTGCTCTGTTATTCGGTTTTAAGTCTCTTGATAGCAAAGCTATAGCAAAAGGCACCTTTTATTCCCGCTCATGGTGTCAGTCTGTGTCCAGAAATTAAATTTCACAAACTACAAGGCACAGAGAGATGCTTGAGGTCTCGTTGGCTTGACTACCTCAGGGCTGCCAGAACCGTCTTGACTGATGCTGTAGTTCAATGTTGCCAACCCACTTTTAAAAAATGAATTGTTCAAATTGTTTCCATTAAAATACACCTAGCTGTTCCAAACTTGGCATAAACATTATTCGACACAATACAAAAACACTGAGGCGGTTTATGTTCCCAAACAACCCATTTACCGGTTTAGCCAACCTATTTTCTGTAAGATTATCTTTTTTTTTTAAAAAAAAAGCTTCTATTATTTTAGACACATGAGTAGGTTAGTAGGGAACACGGTCAATTCTTGGAGTGTGGGGTGAAGTGTCATCTCAATTTGAAAAAAGTGGGAGGAAACGGAAGAACTCCGAGAACTCCCCCTCCCACACATACAATGTTTGTCCACCACAAAGCCCACATGGCATGTGCAGGGATTGAACAGACCACCCTAAGAACCAGCGGTGAGCGCTCTTCCATTAACCCGGGTGTCATCTGACACGTACGAAGCACAAAGCTTGAAGCTACCTTTTTCTTGCCAAAATCATTCCCTAAAATTTAGCGGGACTGTCTCTCTGTTTACACCAAAGTAATATTCCAACATCCTCACAGTCACACAACGAACCTCTTGAATTCGTTGTCTCACCTTTGCAATGTGTTCCTCGGTTACGAAGTGAAGATGGATAAACTAATAACATCAAGGATTTTCCTGACCAAGCTGGGACGCTACAAAATACCTTAACATCTGTGCACGGGATAAACACCGATTCCCATACACTTGCTGCATCCACGTCACTGTTGCCGGCGCCTTTTTACAGAGATTATAAGAGCTTGGTGTTCGTTCTCTGGTGACTGCGAGAGGCACCCTCACATTCTTTCACTAAATGGCGGCGTATCCCACAACATGCATAACGAAAAGTCATGCGGTGCTGCTAGACTAAATATTTAAGGCTGATTCACACATATAGAATTGTGCTGTGACTGTTCTTGTTATGTAGGCCTATTCTACTTGACTTCGGAGAAATTCGATAGCTCCGAGAGAATCCGAATATCAGCTGAGCTCCACAAGGCGCCAATTCTACGTCCACACATATAGGACTGTACTGTGACTGTGACCTTGGGAAATCACTTTCAAAGCGACACGGTCGGCGCTCTTTCTGAGCACAGTCCTATATGTGTGAATTAAAAAGAACTATCAAATAGATTGGACTTCAAGCAATACAACACGATAGGCGCACGGTCGGTGCACAGTCCAATATGTGCGAATCAGCCTTTAGAATCACACTAAGATATGAATTTGTTACTTCACAGTTTGGACGTTATAAAATATGTTTCATTATTACTAACTGTCGAACTGTGTAAACTGAGGCGACAAAATTCTTACACTATGATTATCGTAAACAGATTCACAAAAACTCAAATAATTACTAACCTCTGAGACCTCGATTGTGGACTGATGGGTGTACGTGCCATCACCATTCGGTCCGCCATACCAATCTCCATATACAAGACCTTTCTTGCTCCATATCAACGCATCGTTATTACTGAAATTGCTGAAATCTTCATCTTCTGATAAGTACACATATAAGTCCTGAAATATAATAAGAATAGCTACTATACAAATACGAACAAAATTCCCTACTACTTAACATTCACTGATATTTCACAGAAGTTTTCGTTCTGTTATTCTTGCAATCAATTACTACATTGTCTAATGAACAATGTGTATATGTTAAAATGAACCTAGTATAAAGAGAAACCTAGCTTATATTCATTACATATTCTACGTACAACACACTTCGAAGTATTCTATTATTGCTTTCACTATAATATTCAAGAAATTTCTATAAAATGTCTAACATATATGTCAAACTATATTGTCACGATTTGCCACGCTCTCAGGACAAGAGTATCTCGCAACAAAATCGGAGATCCTACCACAGAATGTAACTGTTGTAACACACTATACCCAGGGTCTGCAGCCTTTTCTAGTAAGGGGCACAGTGGCCTTAGCAGAAATGGTAGCGAGACGGATAAATGAAAAATGCCGAATTGCAATGAAAAAATCCGGCAACCTCGGGACACGAGGACTGCCGGATTTTCGAAAATTCCGGAAATTTTATGTATATAATGCTGTATACATTTAACAGTAAAAAAAAACTACCTGTACCGTGCTTTAAAGAAAGAAAATTAAATACTAAATTAAAAGTAAATTTGGTGTTTGGGGAATTTATAAAGAACAGTTTCCAACTTAATTTTTTTAGTTCTCACTAGTTAATTAATTCTTAAATTTAATTAACATTTTTTAACAGATTTTTAATGCCAATACTAAAAAAAAAAAAGAAGATACAAGTGCCAAAATGTTAAAAACAAATCCAACTAATGCACTGCCATCCAGGAGTGAAATAACGAATATACGTACCAGATAAACCCTACTGTGCGCAGGCAGTAGTAAGCTTGGTCAAAGCATCTGATTCTGGAGTACAGTGCCATAAAAAGATAAACGACGCCTCCAGAAAATAATGGCGCGCCAACGCGGTAAATTTAAAAATGTGCTCTGACATTCACACCGAGAAACTGATGGAACCGGCGTATCGACTGCCGGATTTTTATTGTCAACCAGTATATTGTACTTAAGTAGGTTAAATTAATAATCACAGATCAACAGCCAAAATTAGTTTCATATTTAATACAAAAATTAAATTTCAGTTGTACGTTCGGTTAAGCAGGTACAAAAGTTTGAATATAATGAAGTTTCAAGTTATTCTTGGCGACTCTGCAAGGAAGTGTTTAAAATGAATTCTACATCCTAATTACTATCTAGGTATTGCGAGCCCTTCCGCCGGCCACCAGTTTCAGAACCCGGCTCTATACCATTAAAAAGGCACTGAAAATCCGGTAACTTTTTTGTCCAGGGTTTAAAAAAATGTGTGTGTGAGTAGGATCAAATACGTCAGTCTTTCGCAAACGGTATTCCACTTACCATTAAAACAGTGTGTTCATGTTTAAATGTAAGAAGTGTTCTTGTCTTCTACAGGATACATCTGAAGAGTTTTAACAAGAGTATACCCACTCGCTATGAATTAGTGGAGAAAGGTCGGTGATTTGGGATTGGCAATGGAAGAACGTCACTCACCCTACCTAAGAGTTTTTTTTACCATGCCACCAGGAGAATGTTTAGTGGGTATAGATAATTGGTTTCCAAACTTTTTCAAATCGCGGATGCCCTGAAGGCAATACCAATTCATCCTCCTGTGATATAGGCAACTACACAATAAAATAATCATACACAATAATTGTTATACATAAGCACGGGTTAAATATTTTACCCTACATATTTCATACATTCTCACAAAAGAAATAACTGAAAACTACAACACTAAGATGAGTGTATATTTCTTAGTGTAAATTAGACAACACTGAAAAATAAACTAGTGTAATAAATCAATTTGTGAACATCTAAAATACCGTCACAAAAGGTATTCTTATGTTGACTATAAAAATAAACACTTTTCCTTATGTTATACGAAAAAAAAAGGAGTAAAGTAACTTTATTTGATCGTGCCGAGGGCAATATTTAGGTAAGTTTGCGTTGGTGGTATAAAATTTATATTTGCAGAAAGATTACCCACAATGATGAAAAACAGGAAAGTAAGTGAAAGTTTCCTGCAAAAGCAAGAAGTGAGGAACGAACACAACGAAACGAGACAGGAACTTAACGTAACGTCATTTCAGATTTAGATTTGTTATAAATAGTTATAGATCGCCATAATCATCTTTATATACAGGGAGGACGGTTCACGTAAGCTACTGGAAATGCATGTGTGTTAGTCAACATTCTCAAATGAATCGCATATGCTTATAATTTTAATAATTACTTTATACCAAACGAAATATAAACCTGGAATTGACTGTTTCTTCGCAACCACTTACAAATTAATGTTTTGAATCGAATGAAGTTCTACTCTTCCTTCCCGCACATAGATATATTATGAAAAATCCTTGGTGCCATCCTACTAGTAAGACATTTTGCTACTATTATCATTGTTCTCACGTTCTAAAATTTTGTTTTGCTTCTAGTTTCATATCAAATTCTTTATATATTTTACTACAATGTTTTATTTTGCACATTCGTACAATATTGCTCTGTTGGACAAGTAATGGTCTTAAATGCGACTAATTAGCGGACCCATCCTGACAACTTTTTCTGATTTTCCGTTTCATCACGGGATGACATCTAAGGGCCTGAGCGCTACCTTCCGTATACTTTTCCCAACCCTATCCTGGCCTGAAAAAATCATACACAACGTTTTCGCGCATAGTATATTTTTAATCTGAACATATTTATAAGGTAACTTCCCGTACAATTTTGGGAAAGGCCATTTAAAACTTTAAATGTTTATTGCTGAGATCAAATGCTTTACATTGCATTCCAGCATTGAATTCACTGTCCTGAAATTAACCTTATTGTCAATTTGCGCGAAGATATTTATGACCCTGTTAGAAAGTTAAAAGTTAACTGCTATGAATAAAGGAAAATAATCTGTTAGTATATTGTGATTACGAAGAACTTATGTTTTTCTATGGATAATGTTGGGAAGTTCTACGTTGTTACGAATAGACAGGCAGATTTAAATAAGAGCATAATGTTAGTCAATAACGTAAAAAACAGGGTTACTTGGACCCTGGGGGATTACTTGAACCTAAAATGAAAAAGTGATTTAAGTCGTTCCTGGTACTGGTTTATTGAAGTGTTCGACGTAGTTCTTAACTCATCGGCGACGTACTAAGAACTACGTCGAATATTTCAATAAACACGTACCAGGAACGACTTAAAATCACTAATATTTTGGGTTCAAGTAACCCTGATTTACGGTACGTAGGCTGTCTACCTTATATACATTAAAAGAGTTTTCGACTCGTGTAATTTCCAGCATGCTGGAAGCATATTTCAAAAAACTAAGTAACGGAAGAGAAGAAATCCAAACCCCGTTTCGAAACATAATATAGCACTGCATAATATATGGGAATATATGAAAAAATCTAATGTGCACTGACCTGAAGTAGAAATATTACCCATGTGTTCGCCAAAGATTGTTTATGTATGGTATAATAACAGTGGCAATGGATGTATGTATGGAGCAAATCTAGTGTAATAAATACATTAAATCTGTCAAGCATATGGATCAGTTGTGCTTGAGACAGACGATCGTATAAGCAACTGCAGATTCTAAAAAGACTCACTATTCTATACATGTTAATATATGAAGTTTGAACTAATTTCGAGAACAAAAGAAGCTACGAAGTTTAATGAAACTCACACAAAGACCTTCTTGTTTTAGGTCATACTTACCATTTCGGTTCCATTCTCAAAAATATTCGACGCTGGAAGTTTGACGGCTGCACCACCACCAACACCAGGTTCTTGTTGTTGTGGTGGTCTTCGGAAGAACGAGGTGATGAAATAAATTATTAATGCTCTTATGATGAGTGATTTTGTGATTGCGAAGAAAGACTCCCATTTTGTTGGTTGGTATTGCTGTCGCTCCTGTTGAACCTGCTCGTCAAGTGTGGCCTGAGAAGAGAGAGAAGACGAATCAAGTAAAAGTAATGATATAATACCTTAACAATAAGTACAAAACTGTTTGAACTTTCTAAAATACAGAGAACATGTGTGAAAATTAAAAAAAAAAAAACTCTCCCAAACTATGAATAAAAATATCCTGTATCAAAACTTTTTTTCGCAAGTTACTTTCCTCAAAACTCAGCTGACGTGCCAAAGTCGCCGCACTCCAGAAACTCGCAGCAGCGGTATAAAACGATATGAAACTCCATCAACTAAGCGATCCATTATGACAGACTTCATTTGTAAATGAGTTAATGGAATTTGAAGCAAATTATCAATACAGGATTCGGAATATTGACAAGATAAAAGACTGTGTTGAAAAGGAAAATGGTAGGCATTATTTGAATTGATTTATAGCTTTAGGTTATCTCAAGGAAGAGGATGTTACCATCCCGGTATTTGCCTGTGACTGAGGAAGGCATTGTCTGATTTCATCTACCTTAGCATTTATGGATGTAGAGATGGAGATACATATAGATGGGCAAGACCACGCAACTGCGAGGAAAGAGAGGAACCACCCAGACTAAAGAAGGAACCGCGCAAACCACACATTTTAAGACCCCCTTCTTTAACATACTTATTTGTTTGAAACTGAAGTTAATTATCCAGAAGTGCATTCAACTTCACGAGGGTTGCCACTAAACTGGTAATAAAGGCCGTGTCCAAAAACTACATAGTGCATACTTGAAGTGTATTCTTCCTTCCAAGAAGTGACGTCACAAGTTTGGTCCAAAAGCGCCAAGTTCGCAAGTGCACGAGTACCTAGTTCGTAGTGCACGAAGATGCAGTCTTGCGTGCTAGGTCTTGTGCACTTATGATGTCACACCGCACAACTAGAATAATTTGTACTGACTAGAACGACTACATTTGAAGGTAAAATATTGAAAGTTGATAACTGTTATGTTCAGCAAAATTACATTACTGTGAACGAATTATGTTGTGAGCTGCTGCTTAATAGCGGAAGGTGTTACTATCAGTAATGTATCAAAAGCTGTAATGCATATTTTATACCCTTGTAGAATAGTGTACTTTTTATTAGTGTGTTAAATCTGAGAGGTAGATTTATCTCGTTTAACTGAAGCTTTAATTGGTGATTGTAATTTTAAACTGTTCTAGAACACGAAGATTGTCCTAAGGGTATATTATGAAATCAAAATGAATTAGTACAAGGAAAAATTAAAATCTGAGTGAGGGCATGATGTGAAATGATAAATTAGTTAGTGGGCCTACATAATAGGGAAACTGAATATAGGTCCAAATTCTTAAAATATCATGATTAGAACTTCTGCATGTAGTTCACACTTCACAAATTGGCAGTAACCTAACGCAATATATCACGATAATTCTACATATAAGTTACTTCTGATACATAATGTTGAATGCTGCTTCTTTCCTTATTTTGGATACATAGAATACAGAATGTGATGGAAAGTTAACTCTTAACTTATGCATTGTGTCCTTGTATTCACGTCATTCCTTGACTTTACATCACATTCTGCATTTTACACATCCGAAATTAGGAAAGTAACAACGTTCGAAGCATATTCAACGCAATATAACAGAAGTAGCTAATATAAAGAATTATCCACATTAAGATTCAATTAAGCTACATTCCGTGTAGAAATTCTCTATGGAGGATAACCTCCTGTGCTAAAATATTGTGCAAGGGTATAGACAAAAAAAAAAAAACTAACCGGTGAAACTGATTATTTCTGACAGCTGACACTTTCGCTTTTAAGAGCGTAACAGCAGTTATGTTAATGCAATTTGATTCGCTCCTCAACGACGAGTCACCACGTTAATGGAAAGTGACTACAACACCAAAATGATTCCCTTATCCTTTGAAGAAAATAAATTCAACATTAGTTCCAGTGGCGTCGCGTAAACTGTTAAAAGTGTGGACAACTGATCCGCTCATCGCATGAAACTTTCAAATAGTCCCTTACGATTGCAAGGACACGAGAAAAATTATTAGAATCTTGTAAATAATAAATATATTTGTTTTACTCAGGTCCAGAAAAATAATTGAGCTAAACTTGTACTTAAAATTGGAAGTTATCAATCACACCGCAGTCACACAGAAGGAAGCCATTACATTTTTGCACGTACATAATATTTGAACACAAGTGTTGGTGTTTATAATTTTCACAAGAATTTATAGAAAACAGCTTATTGTTTACCAACTTGATCTTTGCAATAATAACAATCAATATTCAAAATTCTAACTAGGCTTACTTCTGAATTCAAGTATAATGTACACGATATGTAAAGAACATAGTGGTGGTCCTAAATGTGTATTGTGTACGCAACTTCTAGTTTTACGAAGCAAGTGTTGATATTAAGAGGAACACACATTTCTTTGTCATTATAATGACATTTCTTCTTTAACAAACATTTAAAGGACATTTTATGATTATCAGTGCTGTTTGTACGCAAACATTAATACTTTAGTTCTGCATGAACATCCAGGCTAAATATTTTATTTTTCCTCTTCAGGCACATTTGTGGCCGTTAATTCAAATAGATTTTTAACGGTCAGGAAACAGGTCGACATTTGCTACTTTCACTAGCATGTGTTCACTAATATCTAGATTTCTGCTTGCAGTTGTTTTTGTTTCTCACATGTCACTATCAGTTTAGCTGTAAACAGAACACCTGTGGCAGGCGTAGTTGGCACTTTCAAGGTTTATCGTGTGCATTGTTTTTCTTGAAGCGTTTACGTTCTGAGAGCTTTTGCGACAATTTTTTAATAATATTCTTTTCAATATTGGCCACCACTTGATGTCGTTGTTTGATGAAACCCACTGTTGCTTACGATATGATATCAGTAAATTGAAATGTACACACTTGTGTATGTAGTGCGGTAGTGGACGTACATTATAAATATATAATACATAATACACAGCCATATTCAATCCACTACTGGATGAGGCCTCTCCCGGAGGGAGGAGGTGGTCTACTGCTCCCATGCTGACCAGACGTGTTGGGAGAGGAGAGCCGAAGCCCTCAACTGTGATCGCTACCTCTTTATTCAGGTAGCTCCCCAATTGGCCTCACGACGCCGGGTGGACGCCGCACAGGCAACACCATCTGGAGTGCTGAAACGGTCACCCATCTAAATACTGACCAGACCCAGAGCTGCTTGACTTCGGTGATCTTACGGGAACCGGTAGACCAGCTCGGCTAGGG
>JAGDQP010016640.1:0-10931 GCA_022664845.1 Lepisma saccharinum
AATTTTATGTTCAGTTTTATACGCACAAAGTATGCATTTGCTAATTTGTGAAAGGAGTTCTATAGCAAACTTATATACTGCTTAGAATCACTTTAAAAAATATTATCGTAGTAGTCGGTTTGATATAAAAACATAAAATAAATATAAAAACCGTAAAAGATTGAATAAGCCTACCTCAAGAATCCTAGTTCAATTAGAACGCGATTCTCAAAATACAATATTATACAATGTTACACGCAGCTTTGAAGAGTAAATGCATAAACAACAAAACGAAGTATTATTACACGTTTAATTGTTTGCCTATTGAACCCACACGATGGATTAGTGAAGTGCTGTTCAGCATACAAAACGTAAATAAACCTTATATAGGCTTGACAAACCTTATTCATGTATTGCGTATATTACATTTATGGTCATGCATGAACATGTCTTTTCCCATACACGTATAACTATACTACGTATTTGATTTTCATATGAATCTGTCAAGCAAAAAGAAGAAGGAAAACAAGAAAATAATTTTTTGTTGTGTGTACAAGAACCCACTGAAAAAGGAAATAACTAATGATTATACTAAGTTGTGCAGAAAGACTAACATTTAAAAGTGACTGAAGTAAATTACGGAATCACTAGCTATTATAATTCTACGTATTTGTTTTGTGATAATTTTACTGTGAAACCTGCTTGTCTCTCTATAACTTGAATTAATAATAGAAAAAAAAATATATTGAAAACGAAAAGAGATTTTTTTTTTAGATTGGACCAGAATAATACTGTTCTTCCAACTGCTTTCGGACTGTGATTGCTATTATGTTTCTATTTAACTCAAATCTTGTATTCTTACAGTTATTTATGGAAACTTTTAACATTTTCATGTGTTATATTGAATGTGTTTATTTCTTTCACTTCTATATAATTTATATTCGAGATTTTGGTTGACATCACTGCAAGGGTTAACTAGGAAACTTACGAGACAAACAAGCATGTGCTAGTATTTCGATTCTTCTAAACTGATGCTATTTTACGAATCTTGTACAAAAGATTTGTAATCATATAACATTTTCGACAAAGGTCGGTGCTTTTATTCAAAATAAAAAGAGAAGCGAATTCTTAATACATTTGAAGGAAAGACGAGTTGTACTATTGGACAAACTATTCGTATGTTACACGCATAGAAACCAAATGCAGAATAAAATGAAGCTGTGAACCATATGTTGACTTTTTTTTTAAAAAAATAAACAGGAACGGGAGAAATAGTCTGACAGCAAATTAAAAGTGTACGCAAGTAATTGAAATTATAATGATGACTACCATGCAAGACTCATGATGTAATACCGTTCAATGTATTACGATAAAAGATGTGAACACAGAAGACGTTACATTACTTCTTGATATAAACACGAATCACATCATGACGGTATAAAACGGAAAAACACCGCTTTGGGTGGTGAAAAGTAAACAAGTTCTTCAACATCCAGGAGAACCTTCCTTAGATCATCATCAGAAAAACGAAGTTGAGATAAGACAGGATGTTCGATGATCAACAATACAAGTATAATGAAATGAGCGAGCTATGTGTAGAAGTCAGTTGTGTCAAAAACTGTTCAGTCTTTAATGAGAAATTTGTTACTAGTAAGGTAGATTTCAAGTGATCAAACGCAAGAGATGAGACAGTAACAGGTTTATGTGAACTCAAGTACTGGATACATAAGGCAAGAATAAAACAATGGACTGATGTCTGCACCGAAAACCCATTAGTTGTTAAACCCTTACTAGTGATCAGCGGCAAAACAGGAGAGGGTAAAATAACCCACAAAAAGTTCAAAGATCAACGGTCATTGATTGTTATATCGATTGATAGTTTAATTTCTCTGACAACTGACAATACTTTTACTGGATTATAAAATAAGAAAGCCACTAGTGTGATTTTAAGTTAAGATAATCTCGAGTTTCAATTATTTAAAGGCTTATTCAAACTGTGTCCATTGTCCCATTAAACTTCGTCGAGCAAATGCATTTGCTTGCGCCAGTGCGCTTTTCCATTGTCCGAACAAGTGGATTTACTTATATCCGTGAACACTTTCCTATTAAGCTTTATCTAAACAATTGAATTTCCTTGCAATAGTCAATGTTTTCCCGTCCTATTTATCATTGTATTTCTAAATTCCTTCTTTGATCGCAGATTGCAGCTACAGTTAATAAGTTAGTGCGGAGCACAGGTGCTTTCTGGCCTTGTTTTTTAGCTGATATAGACAATTTACAGTCGTAGTGAAACTGAATACCTTATTACTAACATAACAGGTGAAAGACATGAAAATAAGTACTGGTGTGTTGAGTTCATTCTTTGGTAATTTGCTGCTTTGTAGGTAAAAACGATTGCAGAGTGTGCCCTGTACTTTTAGCAGAAACTGAACTACAACTGTGTGTCTGACCGAAAAACTTTCGAACGAGATCCATTACCTGACGTCAGTTGTGTTCATTATCTAACATGGACATCCATCATAGTTACCTAATAATTTTTCGTACACTACAGTTATCTAACATGGACATCCATCATAGTTACCGAATAATTTTTCGTACACTACAGTACAAGTACACATCCGATCGTACAAACTTCACGCATGTCCATGTTATTCATTGCATTTTTTTGCTTCATATCGTTGTACTACTATCCACATGCATTGAGACAAATGAAAAGACTACTTAGGAGTATCTTTCCTTCAAAACATAATTATGTACTTGGAATCTCTCTTTTAGCAAAGAAATGTTGCTAAGATACCAATGAATTAAACATATAATTCTATCATCAATACACTGGGATTTTTTTCATCTTTTCTTATTCCATTCGATGATTTAAAATTGCAAGAACTTTTACGCACAACCGTCACAATATTTAAGCTCTTCAAGAAACGACTTTTACGCACAACTTTCAGAATATTTAAGTTCTTCAAGAATATATATCGTCAAACTTATTCCATTAGTGGCTAGCCAAATTTGGTTGCTCCCAGCGGATTTCAGATGATATATACATCTTTTTATATTGAAAAGAAGCGCTATAAACTTTAAAGTCCTCACTTAGATAAGAAAACAATAATAAATTAGTTTTGATAAAGGGAACCTCAAGAGTTGCAGCTACCAGAACAAATAGAGTTCGAATCATAACGGCAGTGTATTCGGAATGAGAAGAGATGGTCAGTAGGTGGAGTTTGACTTATAGCAGAAGTGATGACTGACAGTAAATGTTGGAGTCAGTTTCTCGTCATTCAATTTGCCGCCGCGGTGGAGTCCATTGAACGAAGTGGTTCAGTTTACCAAAAACTGTACGTCCTGTCCTCAAAAGTTCACCAGATCGTTTATAACTTCACTAACAATTCAATCAATCATCATTCAATGTTTTATTACGTGATTTTGTTATATATTTATCAAAAGAACTTACTTTTCAACTTATTTCTCAATGTTTCAATAGATATAGGGATTATATCTAATACAAACGAGTACTCTTTCCAAGAAAAATTCTCTTGTCGATGAAGTGGTGCGGCGGGAAGTGCAAGGAAATATTCTACTTTTTAGATATGACAATTCAATGTTACTGTTGATTTGTACTATGTCTATTTGGTATTTACGTAGCTACAAGAATATACGCAATGTTCGGTTCATTAGTGTTATTTTGATATGTATATATACTTTCAATCATACATGCTGAAGGTGAAAGAGCGTTCGCTTTCTGTAATACTTTTCTATTGCTATTACTTTACAAACTCACTTTATATGTGGCGGCTTCCTAGAACCAGTCCTCTCCTATTTTGTGAGCACGCTTCCTCAACCAGCCCCCTCTGTCTCCTCTCCTAGTTTGTGAGCACGCTTCTGCGAAACGTTGCCGCTTTTCTTTTGTGTTTGTGAAGCTTACGTACACGTGTCTTTGTACCTTAACATGTAAGTACATCTTTTGCTTATGCTGAATATAGTGTTCATCAATTAGGAGTGTCTAAGAGACATGCCACCAGAGTAAGTAAAAGAATTAGGATAAGTGATTATTCCATAAATATCTTACAATGAACTAAAAATAATTGAATTTATTAATAGCATTTCGATATCTTTGGCTCAGGACAAACCAAAAACATTTTTTTTGTCCTTAACTTTTACTTCTAAGTTAAGACTGGTGTGATAGCTAACTTAAATGCAATTCAAAATGTAACTCTCTGAATTCCATTTTGACTTCGATGAAATAGAAACGTCTCTTATTTCAATACAAGATTTGTATTCAACTATCAGACATCAATATGGCACTCAGATTTTTGTTAAGTTGTACCACACTGTTATCGCCAGATGGCGGTAGAGTCTGGTAGCTCCTGTTCAGTTAAGGATGCGAAAACGAAGTATGGATCATATAAAAGTTTCAGCATGAAATTGTTTCCTCAGTCGAGGATTGAATGAAGTGTAACGTGATAGGGGTTTAAGTAGCCCAATCACGATAAATGAGTGCTCCTTAGGAGGTTCAAGTAGTAATATTTCTTGGAGCAAATTACCCAGCTGCAAATAGTAGCACTCAAGTACTACTGCAGAATTTTGTTTTAAAAACGTCGTTTCTCTGCGGAATGGAAACAACGTTCCGGCCAACTGGCTTGAAACGAACTCCGTCTCTTGCGCGTATGCAATGGTCAGAGCTCCATTTGCGTCCACCTGATCGTAACTACAGAAAATTCATTAATACAAACCATACAATGTGAACAGAATGGGTTAAACTGTATTTATTTAAATAATTTGATAACTAACCTGGAAAGTGTAACTAGTTGATCTTTTTGAACGAAGCACGCAGCTGCAACGACCATAATATGCTGATTGATTGAATTGTTATTAACGTCCTAAACGAGCTGGTGAGCTTCTAAGGACATGACCTACAGCTTTTGGTAAAGTGGACTCCAAACCACCCCGGTGGGAATCGAACCAGTGACCACGCGCACAGAAAATAGGCGTACTAACCTCTCAGCTACTCCGAGATCGCATAATATGCTATTTAATATGTAATCTCAACTACTACCGTACCATCGAGGATACCTCCACCTGATTACGTATCTATTATTTCTTTTATAGTGGAGATCTCTTCTGTTTAAGCTTGAAGAATGGACATAGGAAAATTCACTCATTTCATAGCGCTGGAAGACTACGAAAACCAAGCCTACGTCTATTTTAAAATTAAAATATTCCACATATTTAATTCCTTTTCAGCAAACTATACGAAACAATCTCTAGCTTGTGTTTATATAAAGGCATAAACTACTTATATTTTTGTCCATTCGTGAAGTAAATAATGTACTTTTAATGGGAAAGTGTACTTTCCTTCCATTTATGGGTATCACGAGAAAAAGACTTAATATTCACTTTAATCAGTGTGATTATCTTTAGTAACAGAAAATGCTAAATAAAAAGAGGGTACGAAATCGTTTAGGGTAGTGATTTATAGCAATTTGAATTGTGTTTTAGCATTCTCGTTCATACGCCAGAGATTTTGGCCTGAGCACAATAACCTACTTTATAATTAGAATTTTGGGACTTAAAAATGACTGTTGAAAACATACTTAATTCTGAATTTCCCTTCGTTCTACTTTGAACATTTCATTACATGACCTTGGTAGTTACTTGGACACAATTATTAAGCGATAACAAAGAAAATATAAAATATCACAGATCAATTAATATAAAGGAGGTAATAAGTATTTATTAACAAAAGAAGATGATCATGACAGATTATTTTGTCACGTAAAGCTCTTTAGATTTCCCCATGCCTATCTCGTATTTTTACCCTTATGGCGAATGAAAATATATTTAAACAAAATCATGGATTATCCAAAGCGTTTTGTCAGTTAATTATTATTGGTGAAATTCTATTGTCATATGATAATGAGCAAATACAAGAGTTGTGAAAATGTCCTTTAGGACAAATGAACTACGGTGCCAAAAGTACAAACATGAAATATGAAAGTGATGAACTTAGACAAAACCGATGTTCTACAATGAAAATTACTCTAGACTACACACATAAATTTTGTCTCAACGTCACATTCCAACTTAGATAATTGTGTATGGGATGCACTTAATATCTAAATGTTTATACAGACAGTACTCCTGAGAATCGACTGAATTACCCTCTTAATACTCGTCATTAGCAGAGTATATGGATATAATTTCACGAAATCACTGCTGATAGAAAAAACTCAATGCCAAAATGAATGAGACCTTCCCAGACGGCTACAGGAAGAATAGGAGGATCCACGGTCCAAACTTCCACACTTTGAAGGACAACGCCCTGTAACTGGAAACACAGAATTCAAATGAAGAAATCACCAATGATGTCAAAAGAGCCTACTTCACTGCTGGGCTACGTTTCCTACAAAAATTCAGCAATCAAATGTGCAGAATACTTGCAGACCAACATGCTATGATCAGAGTGACTCCGTCTATGTAACTTGAGTTGTGTATGTATGGTGCAGCAAAGAATACCTAGTCTCTATGAAGAGAGTCAACTATTTACAAATGAAAATGTCAAATAAGTGGGAAGATATGTACAAAAGTTGGCATATTTCAATCAGATACCATCTTCCATGATTAAATTTTACTTATTCCATGATTAAATTTTTCCTCTGTTAAGATGTAAATAAACCGTTACCTATCGCTTTGTAACTAAGTATGATCATGACAAAATCTCATACAAAAACTATTATGCAAAGTACAGAATTAGAAACAACTTTCAGGCCAAATGAAGATGATGGGGAATTACAGTGCGTATGAAGTTACAGACGTACTGGCAGTGTTAAATATATCATAGATATATAACGAAAAATTTAACTGACTTACTCCAGTTATATTACTTGAACTACTAGCTTCTGTAGAAAAAGTCAAGCTTAGTTATTTTGACGCTTCTTGGTCGTCTATTTAAGTTTATGTTAATAGATGTAGTTGTTAAAAGTTGGTCGGTATTGACACGAGGAATTATCTCCCGCTCATGAGTTGGGTAACATTCTCTCGGCATTATAATATGAATCTCAGTTAAAGGGAATAAAATTTGACCGGCACTGCCACTCGGAGTCAGTACACCATTCATGAATTAGACAAGATTCGCCTCATTTAAAAGGAATAAAATTATAATTAAAACTAATACAGCGCAAGAGTAGAAAGCTACCAAAAGAATTGCGATGGCGGTCATCAATGGTTTCTCATATCTCACCTGCTCCGGTATGTCGCTAGAATTCCTTCACTGTATGTGCTTTTCTTCTTTCTCACATATGAAGAGCTTACTTTCAAAAGGGCACATGTCCAGTGAATGAAGAAAGTAGGAGGAAACGGGAGGACTCCGAGAGAACCCCCACACACGGTGTTTGTCCACCACAAAGCTTACATGACATGAGCTGGGATCGAACCGAGGACCCCACGCAACCAGAGGTGAGCGCTCTACCACTGAGCCACCGCATCCATAAAATAACTAAAGCACACGAGTTAGGTGTACCTTAAAATGTGACACGATCATTAGCACCAGAAGAGCTATGTTTGGCTTCGTTTAAACTGTGTAATTTTCGCTCACTACATTATATAGAGTGTATAACGCTTAGTGGGAGACCAAATAATATGCGTACGAATAATCTGTATTGAAACCCCTCCTCTCGCTGATGATTGAGATGAAGGAAGATTGGGGAAACTTGCATAGATAACAAGATGACAACAAAAGTTAAATAACAGTGTGGCACGAGAGATGTTTATCAACTCAAAAAGCGGCGGACGGGCTCTAACGGTAGTCAACAAAGTAGGTTCTCCTATTGACAGCCAAAATTAAGAACTGCTGTGAATGTGGCGGATACAGTCACCAAAATTGGGCTATTATTTACTGCAGACATAACAATAGGATGAATCAAAAATTCTTTTTCGCATCCTGACAGTAGGATAGAAATTTGAGACTGAACGTGTCAGGGATCCTGCAGGACTGATGTCCACACTCTAAGATACTTACGGTGATGTCTTGACATGGTGTGACATTTATATGACTCATATTTTGACTTTTTGTGCCACTTCACCGCTCTTAGAACGTAATTGCGTACATGAACATTATTTATGAACACATGTAAATCCTACGATAATCTCTGACGACAAAGTTGTGCATTCTGTCACAAGGAGCAGATTATTTCCAAACAAGTTTAGGTACATGGCGTGTCCATATTTTCAGTACTTATCAAAATCATCAGGCCTTTTTTCCATTGAACTGAATATCTGTGCAATGATTTCGAACATGTTATATACGGCAAGCTCCACGTACTTGATTTTGAACATGTTGTATACGGCAAGCTCCGCATGCTTGATTTTGAACATATTGTATACTGCAGGCTCCGCGTACAATTACTTCCCAAAGAACCAATTCATAATCTTATTTAATTCACGGATCGAAGAATACAAAGTGGTGAAAAGAGAAAAAATGGACTTTTCCCATTATTAAGTAAACATTTCTAATAGAGTGACGCATTCCTATTTACACATATAGAGTATAATGAGATTTTACAGTCATTTAAAAACCTCCTGGGTTATAATGGTGAAAGTAATACCCTAGAGGAAATAGCACATGTTCAAAATCCTACTCCAATTGCCCATCTGACTGAGATTTTCCCTGGTTTATCTCAGCCAAACCTGGTACGTATGGAGATAGTACCTGGAATTACCAGCAAGGTAATTTAGACCAGTAGTATTATGTTCGCTTTTTAAATAATGGTACTTTGAATTAAGACCAGCGTAGCCTTTCCCCACGAACAATACGAATTCGGGCTCTAGCTTAAGTTACAGAAAATACCACAATATATATCAAGTTTACAGTTCTTTAAATAGAGAGACGAGTTCAAGATGTAGTTCTAATATACCAAAGCATATTGTTTCACGTTTGAATTGTCATTTATTTCATAATTTTGTCACCAGCGTTACTGAAGTTCGATCTGATTGTATAATTGGACTTTGCTTGCATCTTGAATGCGTTTTACGTTTTACATTGTATTTGCTTATATATTATTAGTCAAGTCTGACTTATGTGGTAAACTTTTGCTTGCTTTTAATATATTTGTGAAGATTTAAGAATATAAGGGTAGCCGTCCAATAATCGTATAGGATCTGACCAATTGCAACTATTGAAGGTTCAAATATACAATGGGTCACATAAGTCTCCGTACAGTACGAGCTAGAAGTTCTGAAGGTGTGTGTAATTTTATGCAAATAGCCATGATTTGGAGCTACATTATTTGTATTTTTCCGTGTCTACTTATTAAGTTTACAAGAGATAGTTCTGGGTTGATAGTTATAAGGGTAGAACAGAATCAAGGCCAAACAGGTATCTTTACCCAGCATGAAGAGTACGATAGAATACCAAGTGAAACAGCAAACAGCGTCACAGAGGGCAGTATTAAGCTGTTAAAATGAGTTGAGAGTATATCAGTATCGTATTAGGCAGCCAATGAAATGATGTCTGGAAATTGAAATTCCGATTCTAATTCGTGAAGTTAAGAAAAGGAAACTTGTCCCTTCGAGAAACAGCAAAGACTGTGAAGAAATCAAACTCTGTGATTCAGCACATCATAAAAAGGTTAATGAAACAAAATGCTCTGAAGAGTGACAACTGCAGTCCTAAAAAAACTTGGAAGCTCACCATAAACGTGTCATGACCATAAGTTGAAACAAATAATAAATGCTCAAAAACTGGCTGGTATGATCAGGATGGATCACGATTGTACCGGAGAAAGTTCGCACTGTTATCAGAAAAGTAAAGTAGCTATGTACAGAAAGTATGGGAAAAACTGTTCATTAGTAAAAATGTAAGAAGAAATGTCTGGAGCTGCAAGAATATAAGTAAATATACCAAGAAGCTTCTGAAACTCCATATTATTTGGCGATGAGAGTAAATTAAACATATTTAATTTGGATGGATGAGTTATGGCATGGAGGAAACTGAATACACAACGGAAACTAAACATCTGTATCCAACCGTTAAGCACAATGGTGGCAATTTTTCTCGTTTGGAGTGCATGAGTGCAGGTAGAGTGTCAAACTTGCAATTTATCGTGTAGACCACTATGATCTATATCGTGTATTAGTATAGATCAATATGATTATTGAAACATTTTGAAAGAGACTGTACACAGAAATTAAATTTTGACTATTAGTTTATTTTCCAGCAAAATGACGACCACACATATACGGCAAAACACAGGTAGTTATGTAAGGTGCCGAAACAGCTTTATACCCTCACTCAATAACCAGATTTAAACTTCGTAGCATAAGTACGGGATGAATTAGGTAGACATTAGAAAACAAGGGCAAACTCAAGCCTTCAACTGAAGGAAAATTACTTGGTTTGAGGCAGAAATCAATGAGGGTGGTCAAGTCCAAAGGAGAACTGACAGATAATTTACCCGGTGTCAAAATGCAAATCTTCCCATGTTTAAGTAAAATCCCAAATCCCTTTATGTGTACAATGACATTTTTGTCTTCAATATTTTTCAGAGGTTTCTTTGTATTTTTCTTATTTACTTATTGTTTCCAATGCTCTATTTTTGTTATATTTCTATTTATTATGTTACTTTCTAAAATACTCAAGAAAATTGTGATTTATATGCGTTAGATTGAAAATTATATTTGAAAACAAATAATTAGAGGAAAGTACACGAAATTCTTTTGACCCACTCTCTTGCACTATATCAAGAATACCAGGTGTGTAAATATGAAACCGGAATTTGTGCATAGACGGCGTTAGTTGTCACTGTGGTTACCGTAAAACTGTGTCCTTAGCGCCACTTGCTTGTTTTGACTGCTGATAACGATTTGCAACTCACAACCAGACAAGTTTCATGCCATAGTGTAGTGTTTAATAGCGTTGAACATGGCGCAATTTGTACCTACAAACTACGATGTGC
>JAGDQP010016640.1:11331-26048 GCA_022664845.1 Lepisma saccharinum
CATGCGGCTTACTCAGCAGACTTGGCGCCTTCCGATTTTCACTTATTTGCATCCATGGGACACGCACTTGCTGACCAGCGCTTCACATCTTACGAAAATGGCTTGATGACTGGTTTGCAGCACAAGAGGCACAGTTTTTTTGGTCTGGCATCCACACATTGCCGGAACGATGGCAGATATGTATCGCTAGCGATGGCCAATAATACTTCGAATAAAATAGTTCTTACCATTGTCATCCAATCACTGTATCTTTTCTGTACATAAATTCCGGTTTCATATTTACGCACCTGGTATATCTTATTTAATGAATAACAATTAATCAATTACAAAGACAAAAACTAGTGTACATCACGAGTGACGTACACAGGCCCGTGGTCTAGTCGGAAACGTCGCGGACTTTGGATGAGAAGTCCTGCTGTCAGCCATTTTAAGTGAGGTATTCCAAGTTATCCCCAGTTCCACCAGGCAAATACCGAGATGGTAGCGAAACGGAAGTCCTTCTTCATCCCTTCCGGGATGAATGATAGCCGAGGGATGCGATCCTTCAGACGTGACGGGCTCCGGCTAAACATGGCCAGTTCAGCCCATGAAAGAAAAATAGAAAATTAAGTAATGTAACTTGGGAAATTCCACTTTTTGTTTGACAAGCAAGCCCCAAGTGTTCTTACACTAACTACCCTTTAACAAAACTGTTATTTTACGACAAGAATACCTTGTTCTGTAATTATCATGATGGAAAACCTGCCGTTGCCGTCGATTTTTATTTTTGAAAGTTTTCTCGTGGACGTATCCGTATATTAAAAATGCCTATATTATTCGAAAATAAAAGTTGTCAGTAAGATATTAATCGTGTCAGACTAAGGAAGAAGACACTTGAACCAACTACAATACTTAAATCAAAACAACTGAATTTGCTCACCCTAAGGAAATTGTGTAAGACTCAACTAAGCCCGGAAAACAAGGGAGATTTTTAGTATATTGCAGACATTTTAAAATCGAAATCAACAGTTCGAAACAGCAAAAAGTATTAAAAAGAAGAACAATTAATCTTCAACTTGTTAGACAAACGTTAATATTTGGAAATTTATTTAATGTAGCATTTGTAGAAAGAGCAATCAGAAAAGTGTGATAGAAATCAGAAACATCAACATTTAAGAGCGTTTTGATTCAAGAAATCAAATAACAAATTTTTATATGTTTATTTTGTGGACTCTTCGCTCTCAAGTATCCACGTAGTCTGCTGTGTGAATTGTTATTAATTTCACTTTATACAAAGAAAACAGAAATTATTCATCATATTTCACGTCTTTACATATTCTTCGTGGGTTTATCTTTCAGAGAGACGTTTCAGATATAAAGAAACCGAAAAATATCAATTACTAATATGAATACTAGAAATATGTAACATAATACGAACAATGTACTGTTATACATACACTTCAGAAAGTGCCTAAAGTGAATCAGGAAATGAAGTATCTGAGATGAGATTCTAAAGACACAACGATCGAGAAAGCTCTATAGACAGTAACAGACTTAACTAGTAAGGTTGTGCTAAGTAAGTGAATTAAATTGAATTTGAATTTTATTTAGAGCCGTTAGACAACTTTGGCTCAGGCCGAATCGATGATGATGGGTGAATTGGTGGAATGAAGAAAATGGGGGGAAACGGGAGCACCCCGAGAAAACCCACGCAAACGGTGTTAGTCCACCACAAAACTCACATGAGATGAGCCGAGGATTCCACTCGCCAGAGCCACTGAGTCACCGCGGCCCATAAGCGAATTGACTTATCCTCTCAGTACCTACACGGCGTTACAGCCCAAATTGGATCTTGGTCTGCCAGATGGCTTTCGTTCAATGAGGTGTTGCAAAGTCAATACAACGACTGCTGGCTTCTTTAGATGGAGTCTACTACTTCTTTATTTAAGTAGTTCCCTAATTGTCCTCACGTGCTGGGCCAGCCTCAGCACCCGAAAATTCTGAGCCCCCACCAGGATTCGAACTCAAGATAGCTCGCACCAAAAGCTCTCTCTGTACTTATATGCTACTAACTTCACTTTACTTTATATATACGACTCTCAAGAAAACCATGTAGCATAATAACTATTTATTGAGAAAAGCCGAAAACACGAATACAAGGTAGGAAAAATGTTCCAAAGAAATATAAAGGAAGAGGAACTTTTGGAAATTATTTAGCACAGAGGACAGAAGATATCCTTTCAACCAGAAGCAACTTCCAGGTAAGGAAGTTAAAAGCATTAACCTTTCAACCAAAGTAACTTCCAGATAAGAAAGTCCAATCCATTAACCTTTCAAGCAAAGTAACTTCCAGATAAGAAAGCCCGACTCAATTATCTTTCAACCGAAGTAACTTCCAGATAAGGAAGTACAAACCATTAACCTTTCAACCAAAGTAACTTCCAGATAAGGAAGTCCAAACCATTAACCTTCCAACCAAAGTAACTTCCAGAAATCATTCAAATATAGGAGAAATCGTTACAGCAAACTATGTGCACATTGAGATATGCGTTCGATAAGTCGTATATTGTGCGTCCATATTTAGTATCACATCAAGACTAACCTACTTGACTTAACTGAGCTACGGCGGCTCGGTTTCCTGTTCATATATTTTCAGGTTTGAAATATGTATATGTTATTAAAGAAATTGTACGTCCGGATACGCCCCATACCTTCCATTATACCCATGACTAAACCATTAAAAAAAACTTGGCTTCTCTTAGCACAATATTGGATATATATCACTTCCAGAAGAAAACACTTATAGAGATGAGTAGGATCTCGAAGCTACATTTTTGCAAGTCTTACTAAAAATTGCAGCCAAGGTTTCTTTCTTCACTTGTAAGCTTGTGGATTTAATATATTGTAAAAACTTTCGAAAGTATCCGAATTTTGACTGTTTGCTGCTACTTGATTACCATTAAACTTATTGAGCTTAATAAATAACATTTAAAGCGTGCTATCAACTTTAAGAGAATCACTGAGAAAGCAACGTGATTCATAAATGTAAATACGAGAACAAATATTAGTACTATCCAATGCACAGGTTGTTTCTAGAAGAGTAGGTACTAAGCTCAATTCTTTAGTTTTAAAAAACATTCTGCTAATTTAAAATATAAATATTCTTTGTTTAACACAATTATCTTCTATCAGATTAATCTTGCATAAGAAATATGTTTCAAACATATGCAACAAGTAGTCGGAAAATATTTCTATAATATCGTAACTTTTGTACAGTTGCACTAATTTTGAAAGCTAACCAACATTTCTCAAAAGTCTATATTTGGCATTATTTCTTTGAATGTTCGTGGACCGTTTTTGTAAGGTTGTAAGAACCTTGAAGTTAATGTTACGGTCAGAACAGGTAATTTTTATAATTTATGCGAATTTTCATCTTACACTGAGTAGAAACAAGAGTAATTTGTTGACTGCTGTAATATATAATACAGAGAGGGACGAATATTTAAGTTCATTAATAAAAATCTAATGATAATTTTCTGCTATGTAAATTTGAATGAAAGAATACGATAGCCTTTGATAATGTGAAGAGCATCTGTCAAAACGCCAATAGAAAATCTGATATTCACTGAAGCCTACATAACGTAGAAGGAAGCAAGGAGAAGCAATAACTTCATCTAGCACAAAACTTAGTCAACATGTTTATCAGGACTAAATGCCCTGATGTGTGTTCTAAGAAGAATGAAAGAAAAAGGAAAATTTGATAAGTAGACGAAGAGAATCTCCGTAATAAACCTAGTCTGCGCACGACATAAAGTTACGATGATGCTACCAAATGAAATAAAGTACTGTTTAGAATGAACAGTATTGACATATTTAATTATTACGTTACGCTAAAATATTTATCGTAATAAATATATATTACACTGATTTGTTCCCTTTTCCTGCAAGCAAGTCCATATACAACCAGCAATGCTTTTATAAATATCGGAAAGAATACGTTTGAGCTTTTTCTTGCTTTGCACATATAATCTGCGAAGTACTGTAATATCAGAAAGAGTTTTTTTTTGTTACACAATAACACAATTTTGGAGTAAGAGTAATTGTATTAAAAACCGTAAAATACTTGCATGTTTTAATCTTTAAAAATGTCAAAATGCATGCACATTTCAAATATATGATATGCAATATTGTATGATAAAATGCAAGTGGCTATTTGTACAAGAAAATACAAATTTGTTGCCTTAACTTTACGTAAGCGAAATAAATTTCAGAAAGGTTGCTGCTGACTTGTTTAATATTCTTCCAGTCAAAGAAAGTATGTTTCTGAAGTGAATATATTTAATTTTCTGAGTATATATATATATATATATATATATATATATATACATATAGGCTCAACTGGACGCGTTGACTAAACACCGGTAGTCAAAATATTTCACTTAATCCGATCAAGTTCTATCAGATGGTACAACAAGGTAAAAACTTACTGAGTGGCCGTAGCTCAGTTAGCAGGTCGTTGGCTTAGCAATCGGAAGATCCTGGGAATGATTCCAGCGACCGTTCATCATGACTGAGGTTTTCCCAGGGTTTTTGCTCACTCACACCAAGCAAATACCGGGATGATACATACAAACCAGGCCTTCTTGTACCTTCCAACATCATCTCCGCACCCTATCCTGGCCTGAGATGCCTAAAGGCAATAAATAAATTCAATTCAAGGTAAAATATTACATTGAAACTACTATCGGTTTGAGTAACAAAGATTAAAGAAAAATTCAAAGTACAAAAATTCAAAATTTTAAAACCAAAAATACAAATTAAAAAAAAAAATACTTTCCTTTTTATCTAGTAAAACTACCTGGTAAAGCTTTGTCGAATTACGAGAAATACTATTATTTCTTTTCATCAACGTGTCCAGATAGGGTTTCTTTTATATACTTAGAAAATTCTAGAGAGTGACACGTAGTGTTTACATAATGAAAAGTAATTACCTCAAGAAGCTATCTAATTTTTAAGAAATAAGTGTAATACGTAATTATGATTTGGTTGTAGTAATTCTGGAGTCATTCTGATAATTTCAAACAATGCATATTGTGCAAAAATATTGTAAAACATTCCTGATGAGTGCATATTAGAGAGTAAAAGCAATCAAATGTGTTTGTTTTTGTGTTTAGTGCCAAAATAAGATGCAATTAGTGATTTATACAGTGTTGTGCATCAAAATTTGTGCCTAATTATACTGAAGAAAAACACCTACCTTGAGGTTTGATTACAATCGAAATAATCATATTTTTTCGTGGATTTCACCTACCTGACAAACAGGAATTTAAAAGCATTAATGTTTCATTAAAATACTAAGAATGAAGAAACTTTAGGTGAAGATGTCAAATTTTCTGTTTGGATTTCCTTGTAAATAGATCATTTCTTACGATATGATAGAAACTCTGATCTAACTATTGTTTCTGATGAGATTTTCTTCAAGTATAGATTAAGTTATTTGATAAGGATTTGTTCGATAAATTATTTTCTTTTGTGGTATCGGCTCTAAATAGTGCTTCAGTTGTTAGTGGGTTTTCATTTAGAAGGTAACCTAACACTACTTTAAAGTTAGTTTTTTTTTATGGAACAATAATATTACGGAAAATTTAAGCTTGCAGAAAAGAAAGCTATGAAGGAAAGAAAAACTGTAAAATCGATTTGGTGCTGTAAAAACATGATTAAAATTTTAAATTTTCAACGAGATAATCATACGTAAATAGCATCATATATAACCAATATATTTTTTGTATAAAAGATACCTGTTAACGCATATAATAACGGTATTTGTTTATATATTTCAATATATCTACAGAACATTTGCTACTGCTGTTATAATTAAGTTATTGCAAAAAATTTAATAATTACTACAATAACGTCTTTCATGCCACGACGTAACATCTTAGGATAACGTTATAGACGGCACGTTTTCTTTCCTTTTCTTTACTTTTATTGGAATTGCGTAAGAACTATAATATATTTCTAAAGTTATCGCGCCAGAAGCCAGTTTAATTTAAAATAGTACCAAATATCTTCCCTAGATGTTATATGTGATATCTGCCTCACAGAAATTGGTTTTAGAGACATTTTCTATTCATCAATGTAACACCTAGTTTGATGATAATATGTCAAAGTTAATAAAAAATATGGATCTTTATAGCAAAGCAATATTTATTTTAGTAATTTGTCCACAAATTGCGAAACATTCGGTTTAGAAAGTATTTGAACTATAAGAGAATAATTCATATAGATACTTTATCAGAAACAGCATTTAACGAAAAGTCACTGTTCAGTTTCATTATTTCTTTAGTGGATAACAGAATCATCATCATTTGCCGAAAGCTATTCTATTCATCAACACAACTAAGTGGGAAAGATGCACAAACGCTAGCAGAGTATATTGGTAAGCGTTAATGGTTCCTCAAGTCATTAGGGTTTTAGGTACACCCATTATGCAATAACAAATGGAAGTAATGAAAATTGTTGCCCATTTGATAAGAATAAATACATGTCTCTCGTTGTCACGTACATGAAATTTTATTCATCACAGTAGGTACACCTAAAAGCTGACTTGGGAAACCCTTAAAGCCGTTCGGTGTACGTGACTGTACTATGACCAAACGAAGATGATAGAAAGACCAAGAAGGGTAACAGCGAGATGAATGCTACTCCAATCGTTTCAATAAGACAGCTTTACTGCGTCAATTAAATTTATTTTTCTTTTTACTCCTAAACAGTGAATATTTTAAACGCTTCACCTTTAATCGTAAAGAATTTGCGACACCTCTGAATGCTAACAGACAAAATTATAAATCCCAGACAAAAGATTAACATTATGGATTAGTCAAGCAAGACTGCATACTTGATTGATATAGCCGAAAGAATGTCTAGTAACCTATGACCGACAAAGCCAGAACACACACTCCGTTATCACAGGAAGTCGAGAAAACTTAGAAGATTCAGACTTATGTAATATGGAACCAAAAATTGCCTCCACAACGAGAGCAAGATAAAAAGTTTCAGAGTCTTCCTAGCAAATTCTACATATTTCCCACACGTAGCAATAATCATTACAACTTGCCATAAAATATAGAAATTGTTACATTTTCCACAGATCCAAACTAGAACAACAAGAGACTATTTGGGTAATTGTTACCTTCGATTAACCGTAGAAACTAAGAAGTTTGAGTGAAAAACGAACAGTACACTCTGTAATAAAATGCCCTTGATATACTGGGACCAGCTGCAAACACCAAATTACAAGTAAAATGCATTTACACTATATCATCCAAAGTTTACTACTACGACATTTCAGAGTTATTTAAAATCATATGACAGAAACGAATATCTTATGAACACGTGAAAGCGGTGGTGGATGTCACGGCTACATTAGAACTACCGGTGGTGTAATGTAATTACTAATGCAAAGGCTGGAAAATTGATAAATTCGCAAGTACATTTTTTTTTTTTTTTTTTTTTTTTTTTTTTTTTTTTTTTTTTTTTTTCTACTTCTATTATAATCGCTCAGCAACGGAATCAACTCAATGGGTGTAGACTTCAAAATCCACTTGTCCTTTTCCAAAATAGTTCTGTATACAAAGTAATACACGGCGTTTCAAAACTACACTACAATATTTCAGGGATGAATTTAGCTATATTACTTGGATAAAAATTGTATCAGTATTTGTCAAAAAATGTGTAAGTTTCGGAGCTACAGATACTCAAACTTATCTCAGCGTCGCAAAAAATGGCATAATATCTCGACAGATAAGGATATAAATCGAGTCGGCTTAGGGAAATGACACTCGAAATTCTTCCCAAGGAATGTATCTGAGCAAAGATTATGAGTAAAGAATCACTTGTCAGGAGATTTGTATGACTGTCGTCGTGATCGCTAATTCTACCACAAGGAAATATTTTTGTGATGGCTCATTCTATTATTATTTGTCGAGATATTACATCATTTGTGACGAGGCCTTGTGACGATAACTTTGGGCGCCTATATTTCTGAAATCGCATTTTCTTTTACACAGGTGTACATAATCAATTTTCTTTTTTGTACAGCTATGGACAAAAGTATTACTGCATGTCTTTAAAGAATATTTTCCAAATTCACGAAGATGCCCCTCTTGTGTGTGACATCTATTAACGGAAATTAAAATTAGGATTAACAGTTCCCATTGCGTTATAAAAATATCGCTCTCCGAGATTAAACGAGGGAACTATACAACTTAGTAGATTTTTGGACTTTAGTAGAATTTTTATCAATTGAAATTTATATTTTTGCAAATATCGTCCTCATTTAGCTACATATCAGGACAATATTTCCCTCAAAAGTGCGTCACGTGATTATGCATATTGTATGTCTGTAAGTCAACAAATTTATACGATGTTTCAATAAACTTATTTTTGAAATAAGAAAAGTCAGTTATAGACATGCGATAAAACATGTAATACGAGAAATTTATTGCTGAAATATTGTCTTATATTTTTGGGAGACCGTCTATATTTAAAAGTAGGACGCTAAGGTAGTAAAATAGTGTATAAAACGTTTACGCGTATGTCGAAGAAAAAGGAACGTATACACGTAAAATGATTCCATACTACGTACGATAAATCTGGGAAAATGAAAAACACAAAAGAGAAGTCAAAATCGGGAAGAGCTTTTGTTTGAGAAAGAGACGGGTTGACCAGTGATAGAGGAAAGTGAGGGAGATGGAAACTATTATTTTTTACACAGATGGACATAATCAATTCTTTTTGTACTACGAATTTATAGAGATTATATAACTAAAGATAATCTATTTCTCTGTTTGCGTGTCTACAATCCGATTGTTGTGTTCAGCGAGTTCTCAAAACTAATGGTAGGTGACACTGCGGTTTTTGAGTAGCTACTGCTCCCTGATGAGAGTAAGCAGAAATCACTGCATTTGGCTTTAAAAACTTTAAATTATTTAGTTATAACATAACTGTCCTATTTGAAGAAAAATAATTGAAACGGAAGAATAAATGAACTAATTGAGAAAAAGCATTATCCTTTTTAATTCAACTTTTTTATTTCAAAAGAAAAGAAATAGTTATTATTATTTTCCTTAGTAGTAGTTGTATGAGGAGGAGGAGAAGATAAAGTAGAAAAGCTCTGGAATACAAAAATTATTACAGTAGACCCGCGTTAATCCGATCTCCGATGGTTCGACTTTTCACATAATCAGACATGACGTAGATTGAGGGAGGGTCATTAAACGTCAGTTCAACGAAGGCTTTTAACCCACTATCTCCGATTTCGATGAAATGTGGTAGTGTTATAAAAGTTTTTGTGCTAATTTCAAATCTGTAAATTTTATTGCAATCGTACCAGTGGTTCCAAAGTTATTGCATTTCAAAACCGGAATAAAAATCTATTGTTATACTCGCGACATGCAATCTTCGCATCGTTTTAAAATACGAAAAACGTCATATCTCCTATTTATGTTAAAAACATGATTATTTTTTATACGCTTTATATTAACTTGCTCTGCAAGTTTCTCTGGTACAAATCTTGCAATTGATTTTTAACTCACTTCCCAACATCCGATTTCTTTGAAATTTTGTAAACCTGCTTGCTTCCGATGACAATACAATATTCAATCATTAGATATACGACAGAATAATCCAATTAACTGTAATTAATTAATTAATAAAATAGTTGGAAATTATCCTTAAATAGCACGCAACGCCGCACCTATTTTTTGAAGTTTGGGAGTTTAATATTCATCTATTATACAGAAAAAAATAATTAAAAAAGGATTTTTAAAAAATACGCTACATTAAGATGCACTAAAAAGTAAAAAATAATAAATTAAATTAATCTTATGAATCGGAAAATAAAAGCGTGGGTGCTCGCTTACCTTATCATAAAATCATAATATCTAAAAGCACCCAAGCTTTTATTTTCCGATTCATAAGATTAAAACAATTTATTATTTTTTACTTTTTAGTGCATCTTAATAAAGCGTATTTTTTTAAAATCCTTTTTTAATTAAATGCTTTTCAATTCAGATTATCTTGAAATGATCAAACAGGAACAATGTATAAAGTTATGACTTAGCTGTTAGAAAATTAACAAAAGGAAAATGTTGCCAAAAAATCTAAAACGCCATTTTGCAAATTCAAGTCTTTATAACTGAAAGTTCCCATCATGGATTGCAATGTGTATTTTTCTTTGAAAGCGCATTACATCTGTTTTCATATGTAAAAAGTTGTGATGGGCCTTCAAGGCACTAGGAAGAAAAGTAAAATATTATAAATGTATCTGTAAAAAGTACAAAGAAGTTTTACACACTGCTATGTTCATTTCATGAATTTGAATTTTATGTATGGCCTTTAGGCATCTAATGCTCAGGCCGGGATACGGGAGGGGAAAGGGTGTTGACAGGTGTCGTCCAGGAGCTATATTGAAGGTGCCATCCGGCGTTTGCCTGGTGTGACTGAGAAAAAACCTGGAATGTTTCTGTGATGGAAGGTGTTTCATGCAGTGTTGGAAAATTAAAGAAGATATTATGAAAAACTTATGAATATAACATAATGGGGCCGCAGGCCCACCTGCTATATATTTTCCGGAAAATTTTCAAAAACTCAAAATTCAAAAAATCCAAAAATTCCGAATTTTAGGGAAAATTTTCAAAATCTCTAGTTTTGAAAAATCAAAATATTATCGTATTTTCAAAATTTCTGTTTTCGAAAAATCCAAAAATCTAGAAATTTCCTGAAAATGTCAGAAAACACAAGAAACATGATGGGGCATTAGGAGGGGCCTGAGGTTCAAATTACATAATAAAAGTCATTTTCTACTAGACGGATAAACAGTTGGGTGGGGTAAAGGGTGGTTTGATTATGTAAGGGTAGGTTAGGTAGGATTAGGCTAGGGTAGACCTGTTTTTCGACAAATAGAAAAATGGCACTTTTATTATATAATCTGAACCAAATACCCTTTGGAGCCCCATCTTGCTTCTTGTGTTTTCAAACATTTTCCAGAAATTTTTCCATTTAAAAAAAAAATTGAGTTTTTGAAAATTTTACCGAAAATTCAGCATTTTTGGATTTTTTTGAAAATCTTGAGTTTTTGAAATATTTTCCGAAAATTCATAGCAGGCGGTCCTGCGGCTTGTTATGTTATTTTAATAAGTTTTTAATAATATTTTTAATTTTTCAACACTACATGAGACACCTTCCATCATTTAGGCACAGAAACATTCCAGGTTTTTTCTGTCACACCAGGCAAGTGCCGGGATGGCACCTTCAAAATATACCCCAAACAAAACCTTCCAACATCCTTTCCCCTCCCCTATCCCGGCCTGAGCCTTAGATGCCTAAAGGTCATAAATAAAATTCAAATTCAAAAAATGCATATAGCAGTATGAGACATCTTTTTACTTTTTGCAGTTACATTTATAATATTTTACTTTTCTTCCTAGTACCTTCAAGGCCCATCACTTTTTTTATATATGAAAATATATGTAATGAGCTTTCAAAGAAAAAAAAATCATTACAATCCCTGATGGGGAATTTTAGTTATAGAGATTTGAAGTTTATAAAATGGTGTTTTAGTTGTTGTTTGGCAACATTTTCCTTTTGTTAATTTTCTAACAGCTAAGTCATAACATTATTTATTGTTCCTAGTTGAACATTTTAAGACAATCCGAATAAAAAAGATTCATGTTTTTAGCATAAATAGGAACCGAGATATGACGTTTTTCGTAGTTTAAAACAACGCGAAAATTGAATGTCGCGAGTATAACAATGGATTTTCATTCAGTTTTTGAAATGCAATAATTTTGGAACCACTGGTGCGATTGCAATAACATTTACAGATTTGAAATCATCATAAAAACTTCTTTAACACTACCACATTTCATCCAAATCGGAGAGACTGGGTCAACCTTCAACAAAATTTTGGTTGAATTGACGTGGAATGACCCGGGATGTCTATGAATTTCTGTACTTGTGTTTGAAATATACGTACGTTGTTGAGTCAGTTAGCTGCTGACACTTGACCAGTGCGATTTGATGCTTTGCTTTACGAGTATTTGTTCTGAAAGTAGTGAATTTTGACAAGAAGTACAGTTTGTTTCTTTCCAAAATCGGCTTTCAGTGTAATGTGCTCGTTCCATTATAGCAACGAAGCAGCATAAACACGTTACGCTGACTTTGAAGGAATTTATTAAATATTTGTGATCCTCTGATAATGCGACCTATCTTGCGTTCTAACCATGCTCTCAGTCCTATGACAGATTAACGAGGTTCTACTGTACATAAAATCTTAAAAAGCATAACATTTAAGTTATTAACCACAATGGGGGAAATCCTAGTTTTGTAAGTGAATAAAAGTTTTGTGTGAGTGTATCCGGATAGCGTAATGTGCAAATGTAAGTACATAAAGCAATAAGGGTAATATACTGTTGTTAGAAATGCTTCCAGAATCCTCGTTCACACTTTACTAACACGTCCAGATGGTATTCACGCAAAGGACATCCAGAGGAACAATTTCACACAAAATCCTACCCTTTCGGTAGCCACTCACCGAATCGAGTAGTCACTAAGTTTACTGCTTGCGTTCGGTACCTTAGCAATACGGCTAGGAGGTTCGATATCATATTTTCCTTTACGTGTAAAGGACAATGAAATTATTCCGCTATATACAATTTTCTTCAGTAAAATTTAACTTTGTATATTTGGGTAATTTCAGTAACAATATGATCTACACTGATTCCAGCTGTTAAGACTAATTCTTGTGCAGTGAAATTAGTTACCATAATTAGTATTTTAAAATGAAAAACAACAGCCAAATAGAACCAAATGATTTAATGTCAACTAAGAGTGAAATAAAAAAAAGTATATTTGAATTTTTGTTTATCGTTTTATTCTGTTTATCGAGTTATTAACTTTGAATTTTTTAAAGGCTTTTAGCAACTTTCGCTAAGGCCGAATGGGTGATGATGGGAGAATTGAAGGAAAGAAGAAAGTAGGAGGTATCGGGAGAACTCCGGGAAAACACACGCACACGGCGTTTGACCACCACAAAACACTGGCATGAGCTGGGATCGAATCGAGGTCTCCAAGCATCAGAGGTGAGCGTTCCACCATTGAGCCACTGTGGTCCTGCGGAGATTAAGGCTCAATGCCTTTGCATACACATTTGCACTTCTTGCTCGTGTATTCTTAAACTGTATATAAATCATATGTCATATATATCATCTTAGTAAGGGCTGATCTCTGAGTTTATATTTATAAAGAAGAACCCACAGATTATTTTGTGTCACTCAATAATGATCATTTCCTTACTTTCTCATGAATGAAATCTTGAAGCGTATTTTGGTCTATTGCATTTGCACTTATGTGTATGGTTCAACATTCAGAGAATTTAATTCCTGAACGAAAGAAAATAAATGGTATTTGACGAAGATGCTTGAAAACGTTTCTAAAAGAATATGGATCAGATTGTATGTAATAAACCGAAAAGGTTGAACCTAGTAATGTGTTGAACTACACACTTTGCAATTGAACTCAAATCGCCAAAGAATTTTCGGAGTAAGATATTTATCTACTGATACAGAAATCACATTTCAACTTGAAATCAAAGCTCTGCATTACCACAAAGTCTGTTTTGGCAGGTTGCTCACTCAAATAAGGAGTTATAACAACTCAAATGAGTTTATCGTTTAAGATTTTTAAAAGTAAACTTTCTTTTTTCTTTAACTATCTACCAATTACTACTTATGGTAGTTTAAATGTGGCATAAGTTTTACCTTTGGGCCTTGTACCTATGTGAGATAGCTCGATTAGACTGAGTGAAAGAAATATTGTCGTGTTTATTTTGATAATGTATTTAGGTAGGCTTTCTTATTTACAAAAAATATAAATATCCTTAATCCATGCAAACGATTTCCACAGTATTAAAGAGAGTAATAAGTTTATTTAACAAAAGCTGACCAATATCTTAAACAAGTCGAAACAAAACGAAAAAAGAAATAATCTATAAGCGCCTGCTGAGAGCTAACAATACCGCAGCTAGATGTAACAAGGTTCTTAAGTCAGGTGAATGGATCAAAGTGGAAGTTCTCACCCAATTGAAGCTGCGAAGGGAGGGTAATTCGTGCCTTGTTGGTTACCATCTACATACTGCAACGCGTTTTACAGTTTTTGAAATCAACTCCAACACTCATAGCTGATACTACACGAAAGATCACTACTTTTGAATAACGAAAATAACTCTAAATGCGACCAGATTTTGAGAAAGAAAGAGAAGGTGTACGTAAAGTTCATGCTTATTATAATTTTGAGTGTAAGTTTTTATTCAACTTTTATTTTTATGGCTTATACAGCAATCTTTTATTGCTCTAACAGTTACAGTTGGGTGATTAGGAGGAGGAGCAAAATATGGAACGAAATATAAAGGCGTTGTGTCCTTACCTAGTGAAAAGTTTCTAAAAATTTCGTTATCGTGAACACTAGCTGAATATTTTTCATTTTGATTTTTTTTTTTTTTTTTTTGCCTTTTGGTATCTCAGGCTCAGGCCGGCAGGTGTGGGAAAGAACGTTGAAAGAAAGATAGTCGGCCAGGGCCTAGTTAGTAGCTACCATCTCGGCATTTGCATGGTATGGCTAAGGAAAATTCCTGGAAAAAAACACAGTCAGGATGGGCGACCGCTAGGATCGTTCCCAGA
>JAGDQP010016640.1:26148-40152 GCA_022664845.1 Lepisma saccharinum
AAAACCAACAATTATCCTCTTTTATAACAAAAATTAGGAAATAAAACTTAATAATATTCCAAAAGATTCTTCTTAGTAACTATTTTAATGCAGTCGTATCCTGTGTTCTTTTAAAAGAAAATTTCAAGACTAAACCCTACCCGCAATTGCTCTCTTTCTGTATTTCGATTTCAAACTTAAAAGCTCTTCTTTATTAATGTGATCCTGAACTTTATTTACTTTTTAAAATCTCTTTATAATTCTTTTATGACATATTTCATAACTGAAAATGGATCACAAAGAAAATATACAGTACTTTTGAGTCTCAGAGACAAATCTTGAACCATTATGCACTAAATTATTAATATTATTTTAAATTTACAGAACATCTAAAGTGTATAAACGACTCTGAACGCGAGTAAATATTTTTTTCTTAGATAAACTCTTTTTTATAGCCTGCATTATACTGATGCTTTCAGCGCTTCATTCATTTTAAATATGTCAGAATTATCAATATCAAAATTCCCAAACTTTGATGTGCCACGAGTTTTGTAGAAGGTAATATCCACCAAATGTATGTCCTGATGTAAGTCGCGTGTAGGTATGAAGTTCACAAACATGGCGATGTAGTAATTAAGTACTAACAGGAAGAGGAGTTTGTAAAAATGTTGTCCTTCTTCTACTTAAAAGTTCTTGATTCTATCTTTGAGAGACAAAGTTCTTTATTCAGGTTACCTAGTAGTTATTCTCTGAGCCACGACGCATGCTGATTTAAACTTACACTTTAGTAAAACAGGGTTACTTTAAATGTGTCACATTTCATCTCATATTAAGTCTCATTATTTCATTAACGTTGAAACTATAGTATAAAACAGGGCAACATTACTGCCCTCCCGTCTGCTAATTTCATGTTTTAACATAGTGAAATCCAGAAATGTCAGTTATGAATCTGTTGGTAAATAATAATAATTTCATGTACCTGTTACTAGCACATCTTTACCGACATTTATGATTTCCAACAGAATAAAGAAAACATATTTAGTTTGTAAATTGTCGAAATAGCGGTGGTCAAGGATCAAAACAATTATTAAATTTGTACTGGACATAAAAGTGGAATTTGAATTTATTTAAGGCCTTTAGTCAATTTTGGCTCAGGCGCTGGCATTATGATGGGAGAATTGGTGGAATGAAGGTAGTGGATCGAAATACTCCGAGAAAACCCCACACACACGATGTTTGTCCACCATAAAGTCCACATAGCACAAACCGGGATTGAACCGAAGACCCACGCACCAGAGATACGTGCTCTACCACTGAGCCACTGTGGCACTTCAATTCAGTGTTATTTGGAAATGAAGAAAGAAAGTATTTGACAATGTATCGAATTATTAACTGCGGTGAAACTTTTAATACGTTAACAGAAATTCAACTAATGAACAGTTTTTTTTTAAAATAATTATTTACGTCTTAATCGGGCATGTACCTTCTAGGGACGGGACTTACAAGCAACATGGGATTTGAATCACTCTTGGATTTGAATCCTAGGCAGAGTGCGGATGCACATTAAAATGGATCCTCCCCACCACATTCCGTCCTCAAATGAACAGTTTAAGGAAATACTGAGACCAAATAATTCTCTGAAAATAGCGATATATTTGGTGGATATTACCAACGAACTTATCTTGCACGAAAATTACATTCCAAAATATGATTGTTATATTTTTTTAAAAAAAATTGTCAATATGTCATTACACATTACGGTATTATTTCAGTATCTCCTATAGTATATATCTGTGTAGAAAACGGATTTAAAATTCAACACTGTTATATGATTAATTATCAATTTTGAATATGGAAATAAATTCAGTTGAAAATATTGGTGAACCCCAAAGAATAAAGAAATGGAGACTTTTTAAGACTTACGAATTGTATGTCTAATATTCTAACATTCTTATACAAAATACAACACGTCTTTTTGAAAAAATTAAAAACAGAAAAAAATACTTACAAAGAAAAGCAAGCCATTTGAATCATGCCTGTGAATCTGTGCGATGAAGTTGAGCGTAATGAGGTGCAAAACACATGATATCAACAGGTGTTTCTTAAGTTGAAATTAGTTCCAACAGATTTAGAGAATTAAAACAGAGAGAACGCTTTAGGCATAGATCAAAGCTATACTGCTTCCAATCAGAATTCCTCTGTACATTATCATAGAATTGCGGCGAGTAATAGAGTATACGTTCAGATTCTTTATCATTTTCGCCCAGAAATCTATATAATATTACACATTAGCATTAAATGTAGTATTTTTTGTTGTAAGAAGGGCATTTCTATCGGTTTGCAATATTCGTACTAAATATATATGAATATATTCGTACTAAATCAATTGGATTTAGAAATTTGAACATCGAGAGCATATGAAAACAAATTTTATTCCCAAGGAAACCAGCTTCAAATATTGAATATCGTCACTTATAAATTCCTTTCCCAGTTTCTACAATAATTTAGGGTCGAATAAGGTATACTGTACAAATAAATGTTTTACAGATATTACATTGTATACATATTCTCCAGTCTTTTAGAAATCACTTTAGCAGAAGCTCTAGTACTTTAATGTTTAAAAAAAAAAAAACTGCGAACAAACCCATAAAACTTGATACGCCTAGTTTACGTACACATGTGAAAGAGAGATGAATTTAGGAGAAATTAAGATACTTAACGAAATGGTGTGTTATAATTTTGATAATGTCGTTATAAATAAAGCCTTAAGGAGAACTATCTTTACGTTATATCTTAAATACGATAATTTATCGTATCCCCATCCCTCAGAACGCGCGAGGGAAATAGTGGCCTATTCTACTGCAGAAAAGCTCGTACAAACGTATTAAATGTGTCACCTACATGGAGAACTAGTGCTACTTATAATGCAATAGGTAAGAATTGTACAAATTTGGACATATTTGGAAATTCGGAAGAACTGTACAAAAGATTAATACAGAATATATTGTAAAAAAAAGAAACTTTTTGGACAAGAGAAAGAAAGAAAAAGGGTATAGATGTTCTATTATTTGTGTCATTAAATGTAACAATTATTGTAGACACTATAAATAGGCATTAATGCCTTTTGCGTCGATGAAATAAATAAAAATAAATAAATAAATTAATCAACGAGGATATTTTCATTTTTAATGTAGGGGGAATTTATGTATTTCTTTAATATTCCGTGAACAACCTAACGTCATTGAAATGAATACACTTGAGATTTGAGGCAATAATGAAAATTTCTACTTAATACTTCGCATATAGAAGAAATGAGGAAGTATATTTGGTTATGAGACAACACCCGCGAAAGAACCATTAATATTCTTCACTTTGTTATATCAATCTTTTCCCAGTAGATTTGGATTTATTGAAGAAGCACATCTAGCTCATTTTCGTATCAATGAAGGAGTTCTGCATCTGCTACATGATGTACGATCTATGCTGTTAAAAGCAGTCTTCACATGTAAAGAATCTTAAATGTTGTAACTTAAAGAAAATTAAATGAACAATTGATTGCTTGCTTTCAAATTCGTGACCGAAGCACATTTTAAAGTGCAATTTAAATTCATTTTTCACTGCTGCAAACTTTATTGAGCACTGAAGCTGTAACTTCTTCGAAGGCAAGGAACGAGGTCTCTTGGTTACGTCGAACGAATTGAATAGTGAGAGTCCATTTTATAAGGGAATGGGACACATTACATTTAAAATATGCCAAAATCTTCCTTTGAGAAAACAAAATGAATTTTTTAAAATTGATTTTCTGCACAAAAGCAAACATCAGAACAACCAAAACTAGTTTTTGAAAGTATATTGTATCTCCCAGAAAGTTCAATCTTGAAATTTACAACTGTACTAAAGAGATGCTTTTTGTTAGTCACATAACTCGTCTTTAATCTGACATAATTTATGGTATAAATCGCAGTGCAACTAATGGAAACAATTCTGGAAAATTGTTACGAGAAGAACTATTACGAATCTAAGTATTTCAGTTTATCATGTATACGGAGTCATACTTCATTATGAGGACGGATCCAAGGTTCACTTCGCGTTTTGGGAGGCACATATTAGTGGGCATCATATCATTGGTAAACATGCACTAACAATAAACGAGTGCTGTAATGACGTATAAAGCACCAGGCTGTTCATGTACCATTTCACTGAATCAAGAGGAACATTCTTTTTTTTACCAGCCGAGCAGATGATAGGTGGACAATTTAAGTGCAGTTTCAGTCTTCTAACGCTATTATTCAAGAGGACGAACTGAAAACGACAGCCCTAGTAGCGAGTGGAAATTTGTGCAGTTGAAGGAGAAAGACGCAACAGCACAGCAAGGAAATACTTCCGGCGCTCGAAGAGTAACAGCACCAGTCTCAACGGAAACCAAAGTCGGGACGTTAAACAGCTACCACCCTACTCCAAGCAGTAATAACAAAGCTCAGTACTCGTCAATTGTCAGCGCTAGTGGCTATGGTTTGGCCACCAACGACATATCGGGTTCATGTCTAGAAGCCATTGTCTGATTGCCAATGATTTTTCACCCGGCTGTCTGGAAACTATATCGCTTCCTGTCGGAGATTGCTGGCAAATCGATATGACAGTATGTTTAGGCACCGTATCATCATTGTCAATCAAAAAGTATAGTTCTAACGGCCCTGCCTGCCAGTAGAGGAAGTGGTTCAATGGAGGTATGTAGGGTAGGGGTTCACGTAGCGCCTTTGGTGGCATTATGAAGGTCGTGTGTGTTGAGAACCTCTTGTCAGATACTCAGGTTGTGGACAGGAATCACTGTTAAAACCTGTACACGAAATAACATGGATCCATGATACTGTGTGCCCCGATACTACCAAGCATTGATCCATAGGTATAAGATGTTGATTCATCCAGACTGATCTGCCTAAACTCCGGGAATTGGAAGAAATTGGGATAATACTTGTACTCAATACTCTGTGATATGGACCTCCCCTCGGCTATCTAGCACTTGTTTAGGTCCATGCCACATTTTCTGCAATGACAGTACTTCGATTCTATGGAGGGTATGGAAGTAGTAGTATAGAAATTCTGGCCTTGAAACGATAATACAACCGTAAGATCGTAATACAGGTGGAATTTTGCAGAGAACAATAGGGAAAAGGAGAATTCACTTTGCAAAATTAGCTTAGTGTGTATTGTTTACAAGCAGTAAGGCGTACTCTACCAAAACAGGGGACGATCTTTGGCCTAACCCACATATAATAGAATATATAACTTATTTTATGCAAAGTATCATACAGTTTAATCTTCCGTTGAAGAATGCTGATAATAGTGACAGAATAGTACCGATCATTTTATTCAGCCAAGTAATACTACTTCAAACCAAGAAAAGTCATATAAATAAATACAAAAGAATAGTAAGATAGAAATAAGAGTATCATTACAAAATTTAGGAAAATATAAGCCAAGGTATGCGTAAAAATTAAAGAAAAAACAAAAAAAATATTTTGATAATATATAAAATATATTTGCCATGCTTAACTAGTACAATAAAATCATACAACAAAATAACGTATAAACAATTTTTACAATGTAAGAAAAATTCAAATAAAATATTTTTTCCGTAAATAACAACTAAAGAACCAATATATGTAAATAAAGAAAACATATTCTGATACATTTTCAAGTGTAAGTGATATTGTAATATTATTCCCAGAAACTGCCTCTTGACAGCAATTAGCATTAACATAATGGACAGTGACTGAAACAGTTGTAGGCTTTATAATCCTTGTTTTACAAAGAACCTTCCTACAGAAAGCAAGCATATAAGATATTAAATAGGTAATTTCAAGTAATTGAATTCTAAACTGTTACATCACGATAATGACAATTCCAAACGATGTACGCCTAATTGACCACGACTAAACATTTTCTATATTAGTATCCAAGAAATTTTTCGACCATCGACAAATAAAACTGCAACGATAGAAACGTCGTTTCAACTAGCGGGATAAACGATTATGTAAGGACGGACATTTGGCTAATTATAATACCAATTACTAGAGCACCTTTAAGGAACTTTGCCCGTTATAATTATATTACAATTACATCATGGATTCGTTAAGCAGCAGATATCATAAATGTCCATATTGATGCATTCACATAGAAAATTTGAACTTCGTAGCATATCTCGTCGATCTAAGAAGAAATAAACCTGCAATAGCCCTCCTTGTGGACAAAACGTACCTTAGTTATTGCCATAAAACGTCAAAGTATGCACTCAGCAAAATAGTCATAAAAATAAAACAATCTAATAAAACTGGAATATCTCAAGCATCGACAAACTGCTTGTAACGAAATGTATCGTCCTGTATCATTTTCCTAGTGCAGGAATATAATTCAACAACATTGATGATATAAAAGGACACTAGATTTCGAATGACATTTCTATATCTAATTACTTAGTACGGTAATCCTTCAGAAAATTAAAAAAAAATCAAACCTTCAAGAAAGTAGACATACAAGTAAACTGAATCAACCAATCACATCTTAACATCATACTTTAACATCGTCAGTGTGTGAGGAACAATCTTACTTTTTTATTAATGAAGACTACTAGAAATTCAAGTTACTTTGAAGAAACTCCAAATTAAAATAGAGAAACGTATGTACCCTGCGAAATCACCCCAATCGTAGAGGGAGGGGAGATACTTCTTTTCTCTAGGCGAAGGATATCTATCCTCTTTAAGATGTTTATACTTTCTACTTCGGAAAGAATACAATATTATGGAAGAGAAAGGATCAGGAATAAATTAAGGAAGGTTACATGGATCCTCTCACTATATTTCTTTATTAATTAACTTGAGATGACGTAGATCTTTGATAATAATCATAACGTCAGGATTTGTTATGATGGTGATAATGATCATAATGATAATGGTTGATGAAGTTAATTTTTACATCATAACACAATGTATGGCTTAGTAAAACAAATACAGTTTTCTTCTCGTCCGGAGAAATGATGCTGACAGTAGATCTATTAAAGCAAGAGGTATCAGTGTATTATGACCAAATGAAAGCGAGGTATGCAGCAAAGTGTGAGTGTGGTCAGAGAAACTAATATCTGGGTGGATTGGGGTGTGGTGAGGATAGGAGTGATATCTCTTGCTCTACTTTCAAAGTGGAAGAAAATATTTATAACGAAATTTGTCATGTGTTCACATATGCAAATTCACAGGTATAATAAGATAATTAATAAGATTTTCTCGCCCCAGGAAATTACGAAGAGAATTAGTTTCAAATTTTTAGTGGGGGATAAGCCCCCCTGTCAACTGCAATTTCGCACCGTGCCTAAATCACCTGATAAACCAAAGAGTGAAGTCAGTGAAGCGCGTATAGAAAAGATGTCCGTTTAATAATCCTAAAAAGGGTTTTGTATTCTCTCTAATATTGAAAATATTTTTACCCATATCAGGTGCTTAATAGAAGATACTAAAATGGAATGCAGCTAATTAAAAAGAACCGTAGGAAATTATATGTGACTGATGATATAGTTTAGGGCCAAGCCTCATGACTGAATTCTTAAGGAGTTTTCTTTGAAGAATGGTAAGTTGTATAAAATATAAAACCCACAATGATGGTAGGAAAACAAATTAAAGAAATCAATAGAGGAATATGGTTAATGCAGTTTCTTGCACAGAGAAGTACATATGGTTCGTGAAGATATAATTAGCGACATAAGCGAGAACGTAATTCAATTCGACATTCACTGTGATACAGATACACACTAGAATCACTGTCTGGATTGACAGAATCTGGAACTAACTATAGCTTTCCAGTTTATAATTTATCTGGAAGTACCTGTTATAATTTCCAAACTAACATAAAAGTGACCACGTAATAATGATAACAAAATTTTTCCATTTATTTTGTCCCAAGAAAGGGAGGAACATAGCTGCCACTGATGCAAGACCAAAATTTTTTTTTTTAAGGGAGGAAGGAATTATATTGTCAAAAAATCATCTATGTCTCTACTTATTATTATTATTTATATTCTTTTACTTTATGACAAAATAGTTAAAGAAGTAATTTTTAAAAGAACGTGGGAACAATTGCTTAGAAATACACTTCGTTAATGTTCATGCAACGAATGTAAAGGTTAAAAGGAATAACATTTTTTTGCTTTTAAAACTACTCTTTTCAAAAAAGAATGTATGTAGTAGATACAAAATTAACATTAAAAGTCCATTTAATTCTGAAAGAATATACAGAGAAAAAGTTACGGGGGTCGTAAATGTAAGTGATTGGCTTAATAAAGGAAATGATACAAATCATTTGTGATGTTATTTTTCGCCGCATGAACAGAATTCGCTAAGCTATACAGCTTCAAAATAATCTGTATCGGGTTCTCTCTCGGTACCTCTTATCGGGTTCAATCGTTTTATACTACGACTATTGTTCTTCAAACTTTCTTTCTTGTCTCGCAAAGGAATTTAGAAGTGCCTTAGAGCAAAGGATAAAATACGTTTCAAAATCATCGAGTCCATCTTACATTCAAACAAGACACACTTAAATCTAGCACTCGACCACCTATGAAGGTTAGCTTCTCGCACATGACCTACTATACTGAGTGGGAGAATTACCATTTTAAGTATTAACTCGATTACTGGATTTCGCTTCTTGCAAATAGTCATTACCGCTATTTATTACATATATGAAACTACTGTACAAATCATTTTCAAATCTACAAATAAATCAAGTCTCGATCTCTTAAAAAATCAAATAACCTTTTAAAAGAAAAAAATGTCCTGTGGCATTTATATCACTCTGTAGTCACTTTACATCACAACCCATGTGGAACACATCGCAATGTCCAGAGCATTGTTATAGGATGTCAGTAATTCAGAAATAAATTTCTCTGTTCAGAATGTCGGTACTTTCCTGTAATTTTTAATAATCCCTTGGGTTCTATAGAAAGTTTCAAATGAAAATGAATTTTTCCTGAAAGGAAACTTATACGATACTACCTTCAGAGTGATAAGTATTCTCTCTTTATTAAATTACACTTTAGTACAAGAGAGCCCTAAGGGACATATGTGTAATTACACGGTGCTAACACAGAACAATGTTCACAGAGAACGGTGCGTGTTTTCTCGCGTTCATATTAAGGTAATCAAAGACGATTTTTTAAATTAGTGAGTGATAATTAACATTTAATTGCACTGCATCAGAGGTAAGTAATTTTCTTAATAAAATCATTTGCTTCTCACAACCTCTTTCTCTATATTTATATAATTAAATAACTGAGCCATTTTGATATTCTTTATCACACCTTTCACGTTAACGGGAAATAATTATTTACTATCGGGGATGATGGTAAATCATTTAAATAACAATAATCTGCTCCTCGCTATTTACTTTCGTAAACAACGCTTTTATGTAGCTATTCTCCAATATATATCTCCCATTTTCTTTTGTACTGTCTGTAAATGTTGTATCCCCTCCCACACCTTGAACAACCTTTTTAAAAACGATTCTGTTAACCACAATTACCCTTATTCGCGTTGGTTTACAAAATTAATCTAGAAGGATTTCATTTTGAACGGAAAAACGAATAATACTAAAAAAGAAACAACTTTACAGTACTGACTATGTGATACACTACAATGATAATTTCTACGAATATATTAAAAATCTTAAAATTTATATTTATTCTTTATGCAGAAAGTGCTTTTATTAATACTTCCTTTCAGAGATTGATTCAGATCAGCTCAAATAATAAATATTTTAATTATAAACAATGTTATAAAAAGGATTCAGGAAGAAAAGCGAAGTTATTATTGCCGAATAGAACACACACATACTTTGTAAACAGACAACGGTTGGTTTTCTTTTCAGAAACACAAGTTAATTATATAAAGTTCAGAAAATGCTAAGAAAACACTTTTCTACAACATTACAAAAAATGCACTAAGAGCTACACAAAACTCTTAAAATTATCACAGAAGATTTCGAATTTACAAAAAAGACTTAAAAGGAGGGAAAAATTAATAAAAGTAAGCAGATATAAAATGCAGATTACGTAATGCATGCAGGTGTAGCTGCGGTGTGAAAGCTGATGCTACAAAAACAGTGATATGCACACGCACACACACACGCACACACAAATATATATATATATATTTTTATATAATGAGTACACACACTGAAATCGAGACTGGTATATTACGATTTATCTTTTTTGTTAGTAGTACTGTAAATATTTGCAGATATAAGCAATCTAGTGATTATTGTGAGTGAAATTGTGACAATATTTGTGAAAAAAATCAGAGCCACACTGATTATGTATGTGTACCTATGCTATTAACTGGCCCTCCTCATGGGAGGGTGACATGGAAAAAAGAGACACAGATTAAGTTAACATTCGGTGCTTACATGAGTCAGGGCGCGGCTTTTCCTCTGCCATTAGCGCAGCATGTTCCGCTGGCAATCTCTGCTCTAATGCATTGACACAGTTTAGCATACTCCTGCAAAAGAGTCAGCATACCTGGTTTGGGTAAGCTATGCTACAACAGTCAGCCTTTTGAGGATGTGTCGGAAAAGGGAAGAAATATGCACCACCACCTTTACCAAGAAGTCTTCTGAATTTTCTTGTGTTTACAAGATCCCAGTCTTTTCCTTGTATATCTTTCACAGTCGTGAAGATTTATATCGAGGTAAGAGTCAAGTGATATGACTGATTTTTTTAATCCAGGTTAATACATCTTACAATCTTATAGCAGACAATACCTTTGCACAAAGGTTCAAATTTATGAGGAACAACTCTCACAATTCTCTAGCACAATTTCAATAAATGATTACACCAAAATAATTATATATGTTTGCTTTTGAAAGTAACTTGTCGTAAATCAACTAAATAATTATAATAAGTGAACAAACATTTTTATGTATACAAAACAAACTAATTTTAGATATTGAAGTTGTTAATTTCATTTACACTGAGCTCCTGTCTATGAACAGAAAAAATATGCACAGAAAATTATGCAAGCTGTAGATATTAATTCCAGTTACACAGAAACTGCGTGTAATATGATGAAATATTTGCAGAAAAATTGTGTAAGTTGTAGATGTTAATGTCATTTTTACAGTCTACCTCTTTCTGTGTCTGTTTGTGTAGCATGTCGAAAAATATACAAAAAAAAAAATATTAATTCCACCTACACGGAGACTGTGTGCAACATGTTGAAAATTGCACAAAAAATGTGTAAGTGCCTGTTTCTCTTACTGTAAAATATAGTGTTCGGATACCAACAAATAAAATAGTAAAATTATAAATATCTCACTGCCTTTTTCCATACATTTTTATTTATATTTTATCATACTGTTGACGTTTTTGACCGATATAACCACGTTTCCTAAATAAATTTTATTTGTACAGAAAAAAGTAAAGTTTCTCATCGTCTCAAAATTTGGACAATATCATGAAGTTTAACCGTTATACTCTGTAACAATTACAGAACACAAGGGAACGAATTTACACGTAGAGACTGTGGCATGATAAAAACCAATTGAGTACGCCATAAAGAACTCAATGTGTAACAAGAGATGCACTTATGCATCACTGTAAATCAATTTTAGCTTTGTTAAACTTGAAGAAATGAGTTATTTAAGGAGTTGAAATGTTTTCTAAACAAGTGGCTTTCACGGGAAATGATACATTTGAAAGCAATTGAAAGATAACCTATTAATTTTCACTGACAATTGCAAATTTCAAAAGTAATTTATATGTGTTTGAACTTTTGACTTTGATATAAGTTGGTAATGATTTAAAGGCAATGTTGGTCAGCGGCGATGAACTTGCGAGTTCCATAAGCCATAGAGTTAGTTAGTTAGTTAGTTAGTCAACAAAATACAAGAGGCACAAATGTAAGTGTTAAATCGTTCTGTTATGAAAGAATTTTCAGCAATACATATTAATAAAAATTAATTTGTTTTCATTTGCAACAGTCAACCTTTGGGTCTAAAATTAAAATAAAATTGGAAATGAAGTTACCAACGAAAAAATAGAGACTCCACACAAGTTATTTTTGAGCAACTTGGAGGGTAAGTATTGTGAGCGAAAAATCGATAAGGAAAATCATGTGAATTTAGGGTATTGCTAATTTGCCCTGTAGTTACGAATCTCTGATATGTAGTATGGATGAATTGTGAAGATAATTAAGTGAAAAAATATGAGCAGTTTCGGAGTGATTATCAAAATTATATACAATGTTCTATTCACTGTTAGCTACCATTGCAAAGTCAGAGAAACGTACTCAAAATAGACCTCCTTCAGGAGAAGTTAACGTAAATTTAATTTGAATGGACGATAATAGCTAACGCCCGTCCCGTGCTCCTTCAGGATTTAACAGTACTGATATAACTTACGATAATCGCGATAATGTGAGGTTTGATAATGATATATAAAAGTACCATTCAGTAAAAATGACAGTAAATCGGCCTGTAAATATTCATTATGCACCAATTTTGCTCAGATAGAAGTAAAAAAAAATATAAGTATTCAATGACTTAGCATCACTGACTGTAAAACTTGGTTGCAGTTTAATTTAAGTGACGCCAGCGCTAATAAGATTATATGATGATTCAAATTTCTCAAATTTACCCCAACAGACACAAATACTTTGTTTTATTGGAATCTCATCAACACAAGAAAATTCAGAAATTTAAATAACACCAAAGCCGCATTCCCTAGAATTGCAAATCGAGTTTTAAGACGTTGCTCCTAAAGCCGTAAGAGGAAAAGGAATTATTAATTTAAATGCTACAAGAAAAAAGAACAGAATATCAATACATTTATTAGGTACTACAGTATAAATAAGGTAGTAAAAGATGTTAAGTACAGTATAATAAAGTACGAGCAATTTAAAATGAATGTTAAGAAATGTGACAAATGGGTGAAAAGAGTGGTACAAGGAACATGTAAAACGTTATACAGAAACACACAGATGAAGATAAATAGGAATTGATGTTTCCTCCTATTAAAAAGGCTTAAGCGTCAGCTGTATCTTACTAGATAGCTATTTATACAACACAACCATCAATATTCAATACTTTCACCCCTCTACAACCAACCTAGTTTAAAATAAAAATAATTATTGACAATTAATGTACATTTTCATTGGCACAAAATTAAAACAGGTATATTTCAATAAAACAAAGCCGCTACTTAGAACTATTCAGTGTCAGATAAAGAAATACTAGTTTTAACTTAAACTCGAATGTACTACCATTTATAATAAATATTCTATTTATCGACAGTGCTTGCTAAATGTTGTTTACTAATATTTATACTAGAGAATTAGTCAATATAACTAGTAAAATAGTGACTGAAGTTGAAAATGATCACCGAATTATTTCTTTCTCTGCTGTTGAAAGTTCTCTTTTGATAGACAGATAAAATGAGTTTATGGGCTGTAGTAGCACTGTTCTCTTTTGATATTTACCTCGGTAAACTGATAGATATATGTTGTTGTTTGTATTTTAGTTTGTTAAGACTGGATAAATTTGAACATAATTAGATTTGCCTTCTTTATTGAACTGACTTGTATTTATGGCCTTTAAACATCTTTGGTTCAGGACATTTAGTTTCTTTATATTTATGTTAAACAGAATTTAGAAAAGGTTGTGTGCTGAACACATTAAAGAAGTAGCACAAATCCCGATTATAATACTAAGAAAGAAGTGTCAAGTATTTATGAGATTACATAATAATAATAATAAAAAAACAGGCTCTTTAAGAATAGGAAGAGAAACAATTACACTTAGTTAACGGACCAGACAATTTGACTGTTTACAGTGAACATAAGAACAATACGGTTCTAGCCAAAAGAATAAAGGAAACAAGAAAAGAGCGTTACAAATGACAGCTACGACCATTTTGAAAACTGTCTCTAAGGAGAAAAATTTACATTAACAAAACAATTCTAATTTTTAAGTTTACTAATTCAGAGACAT
>JAGDQP010016641.1:0-40152 GCA_022664845.1 Lepisma saccharinum
CGTTGTTGAATTACTATACAAATGGTAAAGAATAACTTATTAAATTATTTTAAGATGGAAACACTGTTAAGTGTAAGATGACAACACTGCTTGTTCAGCAATGCCAGCTGGCTGTGATATTCTCTCACAGACTCTTTCCCCCACCTGTCTCCTACTCTTCCTGTTTCAAGTAAACATATGGTTGCAGGCTGTGAAAGCAAGGCATGGACTTCCGGTGTGCAGTGCTAGTTTCTTAGTGTGTGTGTGTGTTTGTGTGTGTGTTTCTGATGGGGTTCTGCAAAAGTTGGCATATACGGGGAATGTCCTTGCATCAGGAGATAACATTCATCGGTCAAGTCCCGTAAACTTAGGAAATATTCTTTCATTATACTACCTAAGATTCTGCCAGGGAAATATATAAAAGTAAGTAATTATAATTTCTCATTACCCTTATATTTGTCTTTATCTACATTACGAAACACTATATACAAAGGCTATACCCAGTTTAATTCATTAATATATTCAATACAAGTCAGCTACATGGTCTCTGGAAAGGTAGTTTTATCAATCCGTGTCGTATAAGGAGAGAGTACATTGTAATTCTAAGATGTCAATCACTTGAATTGACACAACAAGCAGTCCAACAGACCTCATTTTCTTCTTATATTATGAGTAAATGTGGTTCCAAACACTCTTTTTTGGCTATAATCAGCTCTTTCTAGCTTTCATTTCATTCAAAGTAGTGCAAATGCTGTTTATCTTCTTAACCAAACAGTCTTTTCGACCATAACGTACATGCAAAATCGTTATATACTCTTAAAAATACAACTGAAAGAGTAGATGGTATCTAAAATCATGTTCAAGCTACTTCAAATGTGAGTTTTCTCGCTATATATTGTTCGGTATTATGTAAATCCATGCTTTTCGTCTTCAAATACACGTTCAACCTAGTTTCAATGACGGTTTTCTTGTTACGTATTGACAACATATGGTTTTTAGGACCTCTCTTTATATTAATAAAGCGCATAATACAGGCAGTTTTGATTTACCAGAGTTGATTTACCATTTAATATGTAAAGTGTACAAGTAAAATAATGTATACACTCCATTTTGAACAGTCCCTCACGCGAGAAAATCGAAACAATGAGTCCTTCGTACCATATTTTTCGTGAAGATATAGTTTGTTTCTCTACTATTCGTGTTGAAATACCTATTTCAATGTTGTATATTAACAAAATTGTATTGCACATGGCGAAATTCGGGTAATCATCCATCTTAGTGGCGCCATTTTCATATTCAAGAACTTGTTTTGTAACAACTAACCTCTAATATGGTGTTATTCTGGTATTTTCGGGTTTCAAAAATACCTCAAAGACTAGTTTTCTGCTTAAAATTATGTTTGAATATCTCGTTCATAGTGCTTACCGATAAATAAGAGGACTTCATTCTCTAAGTTTCACATCAATTAGTCCTTTTCGTGTTTAATTAAACTTCTTTCTACTTGAAATCCCGCTTTTCTCCCTATATATTGACTGGAAGAACTCCCTTCCTGATAACAAACACCGAAAATAGTTGCAATTTCATCTAAGAAGTCGGCTTTAGGCACATATAATCATGTTTGTGCTATAGATTACCACCAAATAATTCTTTCCAGAGGTAAAATACAATGTAAGAGTCATTTCTAGTTAAATTATCTGTTAAATAAGTTCTCCAAAGTGATAGTTTGATATTTAATTCATTCTTTTCCTATTTCAAAAGAGGTCTTTTCTCCTAAAAACGTCAATGAATACCTATGTGAAGCAGGAAATAGCCTTCAAAACAGTTGCTAATCGAGCAAGTTCTACTTAAACATGCACGTCAGAAGACGTGTTATACACGTTTCCATTGCAAAGAACAATAAACACCTTGTATTAGGGTAAAATCAGATTTCAAATATGGTTCAAATACATCTCGTATGCTATTCAAAGGAATAATCAGCCTGTATTAAGGTAGAATATCTTAAAAGTAGCGTCTATTATTCTGTTACATAGTTTTTGCATGTCCTCTGAGACAATATATATCTAATATTACAACTTAAAATAGATTTCTACACATACAGCACAGTTCTTTGTACACTTTCAGTGCGCTAACTAGCTCACAAATAGCAATATTGTAGTAATTTCGACTTTAAAAGTCTTAAGAAACATCTCAAAAGTAAAATATTAGGAAAACTTTTGCTTACACATGCATTAATCACATATCATACGGTTCTTTGTGCGCAATAAATGCACTCCTAGTGTTCAAATTATTCCAAAATGGGTACTATTCCACTAATTTCGGTTTACATTGACTCAAGTCGCACGGTTCTATATGTAAAATATGTATATTTCATCGTCTCAGCACTTCAAATCGTTCATTTACACAAATAGAGGTGTGAAAACAAGCAAAACACTCTTCTTATGCAGAATAATCACATCTCTGGAGTAGAAATTAATCATAAAAGATGACAGTATTATACTAAAATCTTCTTATACAGATGTCAAAACACAAGCCAGCAATTCCATTACAGGATGCGCAAGTATCTATAATATTTATCCTAACTATCTAACATTCTTCTAATATTTCGTATGAAATCTCACCGGTTTCTTCTGTTTAAATATTTAAGAAAGAGTTATCATGCATTTTGTTTCTTACCTTGAGGGAGAAGGTTTTCACTCCCTCAAGTCTTCTCTAACACTGCGAAAATTAAAACGATATCTGACACGAGCCAAAAAGACCAACAGATGGCGTGATTTGTTATGTAAAACAATTAACGTCTGGGCAGACACACCTCATTTCTCCCTCTCCAATCGAGGCGACCAGATTTCCGGTTCACATAGCCAGAAGATTCTCACGGTTCTCTAGGGGGTCAACGGGTTGAACTCGAGGCTCAAAGGTGAAGTTCTATGCGGAAGGAGATGACAGTTTTGTCAATGACAGCCTGCATATGTCATTTTTGCACCAGGTGCTTGAATTACGGCGGGGTGGGCTGGGAGAATCCCAGAACTCACTAGTGTTTGATGATTAATTACATAATTGAAGGGAAGGGAGGAAGGTGACAAATGTCTCTTCTCAAAATTTTAAATAGAAGAAGGAAAAAGTAAGAAAAAGTTTTCACTCCATCTTCCGGTTGCTTTGACAAATTTAGCTTATGGTCAGACGAATCATTCGGAGAAGCATGATCCAAACACTGGCTAGCGTTTTTGACTTCAAGGCGATACTTCAGGAGACAACCAGAGTTCGAGTCTTGCTAAGTCCCTCTCCGTCCAATCATTTCAACATAACTAGCGTATGTCTTCTTGATTTGTTATCGAATTCATCTTACGACAGGATAACACAACAATATTAATTTTAATGAGTGGTCGCTATAGGGTGCTCATAAAGTAATTGACATTTATCTGAATTATAAAATAAAAATTAAATACAAGTAATTGCATGATTAAAACAATGAAAATATAAGATGTTGAAGGCAATATGTACATCAAATGACTGAAAACTTGATAGGAAATTGATTATTGACTATTTCATGTTTGATACTATTAACTAATGCATAGAGTATACACTGTATGGACAAAAAGGTGGTACCATATTGAACCTTAATTATTTATCATATTATTATCGTATTGATGCAATTAAACACAGTTAATAAATCGCTATTACTAAACATTTAAGGTATTCAGTCTATAAACATATCAATTTCATGTATTACTACACCCTCCTTCTACCGCATGTTGTACAGACTCCTAAAAATGGCAGAGGACGCAAATTCAAACATGGTGTATAAAAATCCTAAGGGGGGAGGCCATAGCCGCTACTGCCCGCTGTAATATACTGAGGATCTCCCCATTATACTACTCTGCTGTGCTTGGTTTGCTATTTCCTGTTATGTGAAAAATAAGACTTTCACCATTTTACCTGGTGACATTTGATTGATTATACTTGCTAAGAGATATTTCCATTACTCACGGTAATTAATATTCATTTATATCGAAATAAGTAAAAATAACAGGTAACTTTAAAAACATATTTATTGCTCTCCTGAAAAATTTGTTAAATTACACATAGCAGGTATTGTAAATTCAGCGACGATATTTATCTCTTTGCCAAGTTCTTTTCAATGCGTAACACTGCTATTGTTAGTGCTACCTGTATTTGTTTTTTTTTATTTCCTCTCTTTATAGAAAATTATTACGTAATACACACTAATTCTTTCTAGGACGATAAAAAGGCCTTCGTGGAACTGGACTGTTGATACTTATGGTGTGAAAAGAATATTTGGAACAGAAAATAATTTGAAAACTTTAAACAGAAAATGGAATAATTTTAATTAGTTTATTTTTTATTTGAATATATTGACGGCCTTCAGGCATTTGTGGCTCAGGCCGGATAATATTTGATACTGTTGGAACTATTCCCCGAATTTCTATCACACACAACGGTAAAAAAATACACTTTGCTAGGAAACCATGTCATACACAGCTTTTCAAAGTCCCAGTTCACATTGGTAATACAGTTCAATCTTTAATTAACGGCAGTAACATTTTGTGAGGAACAGTTTAAATAATAATTATAATATTTACAAACCGAATATCTACACAAATAGTAGAGTTCAAAATTACAGCAACAGTCACGTTATTTAAAGAGTTTACCTCAACAGTAGACTGTATATCACTGAGTGAAAAGGAGCTTTTACTTACTTTTTGATGTTGGATTTTCTTACCCAATCAAAAATAAAAATATTATTTGAAAATCCAGACGACTTAGTGAACACTGACTGCTTACAGAAGCTGTCAAGTTTCCTAAACATACTTTCAGTCAGTACTGCCACACACATAACATCTATGTTGATTTTGTTAGTGTTAACAAGAACATGTTGATACAAATTGTAAATTAGACAAACTTAGAAATGTCGATAAATTTAAATATCTACTAAAAATAAAAAACGGATATATATATATATATATATATATATATATATATATATATATATAAACGAAATGTCTTCCGACATGCAGTAGAAAAAAATAATTGTACTCGGAATCTTTACCTGGACCTTACGCATGTAAATCCGACGAACTCCCGATTGAGCTAAATCAGAAGTTCTTGACGGAGCTTTTTAATATATTGTTTAATACTAGCGTCCCTCATACCTGTTGGGCATGACAGTGTGATCTGATATTTAGGACCTTCTGTGAACGCTCTTTCCATATTTCAGCTTTCATGCACTGTAGATTAGGATCTGTATTACTCTTAAATATATCTGTGATTGATATGTAGGCTGTAAATGTTTTGAAATGCAAAAATATACAAAACATTAGATATATGGCCTATTCCTTTCGCATGAGTTGCCAAAGTAACGTATCAACAACTGAACTTATATTAAAAATGGACGAAAAATGGAGAGAGTGGTAGCGTTGCTGGAAGAAGGTTATAGCGTACGACAAGCAGCATTACGCTCTGAAAAACATCCCAGAAGAGCTCAGCGTTGGATTCGCCGTTTCCGTGAAACCGGTAATTTGCAGCGCAATCATAGTCCTGGCAGACCAAGAATATCAACGTTTGTTGAGGACCGCCAATTGGTGGCCGAGGCTATTGCACGGCCACTGTCTACTGCTCGCACACTGAAAGCAGCAGCACAATTTCCGGGTTCATGGAAAACAGCTGTTAGGAGGTTGAGGGAGGCCAATTTGTTTGTCCGGCATGGTGCACTAAAGGAATCTCTCAGGCCGGAGCACATTAGACACCGTCTTGCATTTGCACAAGAAAACTTGGAACGGAACTGGAAGGAAACCTTCTTCACAGATGAGTGTTCTATTTCTAGTTCAAATGATGGACAACCTGTCATTGTGTACAGCCCGAAAAGGACTATGTTCGAAGCCCGTTATGTGTCTCCGAAGAGAACATCTGGTCGTGTTAGTGTAGGAGTGTGGGGTTGGATGTCTTCCCAGGGATTAGGTTTCTTACACAGGATTGAAGGTCATTTAACAGGTTAACTGTATATACATATCCTTGATAATGTAATGCTGCCATTTGTCCGTGACCTTTAACCATGTGAAGTAATCACTATGCAACATGACCAAGAAAGACATTGGTGGCAGGAAATTAGACATTGGTAATGTAGTTGAAATTGGCATGTAGTTTACTTTTTTATTGAAAGATGGCACTAGTTAATTTACATGCTCTTTAAGTGGTTCAACTATTCTGTCCCTCTCAATTACTTGATTTAGCACCCTCCTAGGCCTATTAATTATCCCAACATCATTTTGATTTCTACCAACACGAACAACAATTATATGAAATATTTTAAGAACAACTTTTCACAAAGAATTCAAAACAATTCTACGCCCTAAAAATATTCATAAAGGATCAACATTTCTTTTTATTACCGTTTTTGCCTTTATTATATTTAACAACTTTATAGGCGTGTACGATTGACATTCATTGAAATCAGTATTCGTTACTTTTGTAGAAACAAAGTTGCCAAAATTTTGCGATACAACACGTATACAATTTTAATCAATCCTTTTCAGAATTAAATAAATATCCCTGTATTTTCAATTTTATTTTTATTTTAGGTAGATTTCGAAGAAAAATTTACCTATTGAGATCGGTACGATATGGAAATTCACGGAATTCGCCATATGAAACTAAGGAAACTTGTAGAAAACCTCAGTAAGGATACTCGGGGCGGAGTTCGAACCCACATGAGTAGTGTTGGAAGGGATCTGCATACCGAAGAATGACAGCTCACTAATTGTTTTTACTACCCAAAAACGTATACCATAACTCGTTCCCATGATAATGAAAGTGTTACTTCCCCAAGACTCTAGTCGTGCTTTCCTAAATGTATACCGCAATGCCGCAAGGCATTTGCCTTTTTCTTCGCTGATAAAGACAGAAGAAAAAAAATAATAGTGGAGTTGGCTGAAAAAAAATAATAAAAAAGTAAAAAAAGAGGAAGAAAAGGAGACAATTTTCAGACTGAGAAGTTTTTGATATTGCAACTTGAAGAACAGAAATGAATTATTAAAAGAAACTGAATAATAAAATGCTTAATGATGACAATGCGACACGATGTAACAAAACTTGAAGTACTCGTGAATATTAAAAAGTGTAGGTACCTCTTATTAGTGTTTTTTTTAATACAAGGAAACGGAGTATATATGAAAATTAATGTAACATTATATGAATAATAATAATTGATGAATAAAATTGCATACTACAACGGCATTGCTGAACAAAATTATGTGGTTAAACAACATCCTAGGACTAAAAACATGCGCTTGGGAAACGAATGAAAGGAAAATGCGCAAAAAATTGCGTGTAGTAATCCAATGAGCTTGTTTTTAAGGAGAACATACATGATTGGTTGAAGGGTTATATTGTCATAGGAGTTGAAGTGGAAAGAAGTCAGTTTGTGAAAAGATAGCCATGGCATCATTTGCAGTGATTGACGAAAGTGCCTTAGTTACAGAGGCAGAGGAATTGGAGGCCTCTGTGAAACCCACTATTTCAAGGTGTAAGTGTACTTCTTGATGGACCGGCGAAGCATGCATTTGGCGTGCTATTAACAATTGGACTCCCGAAAACCATCTTATATGCTGGGGATGTTTTAAGGGAAATGTAGTCAACGGGACCATGCTTGCATGGGTGTGGATGGCTTTTCTTTTATACCAATTCCCTGGGAGGAAACACAATCATCGTTAAATAACAAGGCAGCAGATATATTGAAGAATCCGGAAACTCAACAGAAGTTGTTTGCTGTTTACTTGGAATCTCATCCTGAAGGTGTGAACCTTACAAAAAATTTGGATTGGGCAATACAGCACCTGATGAAAACTTGTCTTTGGAAGTTGAGAGAAGCATGGCTGGAGAAAGATTGCCACTCATCGCCATATTGCTAAGAGACAGTGTTCCTAAAGTGACATTGAACTGTGTAGTGGACAATTATATTTACTGGTACTATAATTATTGGACTTATATTTACTGGAACTGTGTAATGGAGATTGTGTTTACTGCAACTGTGAACAAAAGTATTTAGTTGAACTGTGTTTTCTTTAGTGTTTTGTGGTGATTATGGCTCAGTGTACATACCGTATTGGTGAATATATTTTGAACAAGTGTGTGTTAAATACCGTAAATACTTATTTACAAAATAATCCTATTGAATGCACTGAGTGTAATTTGCATCAACCCCATAATTGCATGTATGTTTGGAATACCGGATTTGTTATTGCAAGCTATATTCAAAGTTATTTGAACGATCCAGAACTTTTCAAAGACTATTATGTACTTTTCGTACAGCAGGGTCATTCACATATTTTGATAACTACCTTGTTTAATTTTATTTGTCAATTTATACGAGACCCTGAATGCATTGCGCAAGTAATACCTGTAATTGTAAAACAAAACCAAAGTCTGATTAATTCACGCGTACTTAATGCCAAACAGTACATCATTGATTTTCAAGGATTTAAGATTTGCCCTAAGGAATACATTATTAGAGAACTTTGTTTAGTTGCATGTGATGCCACCTTGATATTTCATAGTCTCTCGAAATTACCTTGCGAACGTTGTGATTTAGCTGCTGCATATCAAACACAAGTGGATTGACTCACACATCATTTGCATGGGTTAGAGTGGAATACGTCCAATTGATATACTGTATCCCACATTCGCCATATTATGTCACAATTATGTGATATGGGATCCATCTTTTATTGTAAGGGACATGAAAAGATGATGTTGTTGCAAAAAGTATTTCAGCTGAAAAATATTGTAAATTTAGAAGACCAAGGATGTCCTGCCTTATGTGCATTGAGTTTGAAAGTGGACATTTTAAAATGTACCTATCATGAACCGGTGAAAGAATATGCATGTGCTTTGCGAAATTGCATACAATTACAATATTGGCTGAAACTTCAAACATTAAAAGTTGTTGACGGAATATCCACAATGAAATTGTAACTTACAAAGATAATAAATGCATTCTACCAGAATATGTATATATTGATTTCATGAAATTAAATTCAAACGATTAAGAGGTAAAAGGTTTTTATTACATCTAAACTACTCTACTACATGGATTATACAATTTTTGTTTAATAAGTTACATATGATAAATATTTTTAAAAAACTATTTACATTTTTTGTTTGCTTTCAACAGTTTGTTGACCAAGTTCAGTACCAGTTGATCATTTCGTTGTAAGTGTTTTTTTGAAAATTTTGGAAAGATATTTACATTTCTAACTTAATAATAAATATATATGATACAGAATAAACCACATAGAACGGAATTGTCAGCTTGGTATTGAACTTTATTTACATGATAGATTGAAGAATTACGTTGAGGAAATTGTACTACTGGTTTGGTGGATTGCGGCCAAGACTATCGAAATAAAAGGCTCGACGATTTTCATTAGTGTAGATACATGCTCAGTGTGTTCCTTGTTGACACGACGGACTTAAATTAATGATTATTGCAACTGGTGCCTTTACTAGTACAGGTAAGTGATTTAATGCATATATGCCAGTCAATATGGAACTTGTAACACAGTCATGCAACACAACACTTAACATTTGATCGCTCCACATAGTCACGTTGAATTACAGTCTACATCCTCATATTCAAGTACACTGGGACTTGGAATAATGGGAGTGGGATTATATATGCTTTTTGGTTGATGACTTACATATCGTGACAAATCATGATAGGTGAGAAATTTACTATAACATTGCGCTTCATAAAATGCACATCGGAACGTATGGAACTGATGTTGGTAATGACCACAATGACTTGCATTAGTAAAAGTAATTTAGTTGATTTTGGACAGTTCAAATGTTCTAGGTTTAACACACTTCGCCCCAGGAGTCGTTCTAAAAACTGTTGTCTGCGGCGACCATAGACGTAGAGAACATCAATATGTTTTGTATAGTTTACAAAGACTTGCTGCAAATTGTTGTATGCTACGTCGCTTTCTGACCATTGTAATCCATAGATGTTTGTGGACAGGTACTCGTTGTCCAATTGAAGTGTTAGTGGCAAGTCTTCACTGTGAATGGGTTGTTTAAAAATCCAAGTGTGTGCGGTACAGAGATCAGGATTGACAACGGCCAACTCCTTGACGATAAGGTCATCGTCACCAGCTTGACCAAACGCTAAAAAGTGGATGATTGCCCTCATACTGTCGTTGTTAGACTGATGTAAACAGAAATTTACTTTCACCTTATATACATGTTTTGAGACAGAGTGCCAACTACTTAAATAATAATGATGACATAAAATTTATGGTATTCAACGCCAAATTGATCAATTATACCATATTATCCGTATAAATGTTCCGGTCCTTATCGATTTGAATTAATGAATCAAACTGTGCATAAACCACACAAGTAATGGAATTTTCAAGATTTTGGCTGAACCCCATTTTAATATTTACAGGTGAATCTTTGACGTCATCCCATGTAGAATCGTCTAATGTATTGGTAGGCGGCAAAATAAAGGCATACAGTTTATAGCCATTAGGATATTCTTCAGGTGAAATGGTATGCCCTGCATGTTGATGAAATATACCAGTCCCGGAAATTAAAGTATGATAACCTGGAATAAACAAATTGTTTTCAAAATCAGGAGTCAAGGGAGTAGGTGGATAAAATTTAGAACAAATCTGCACTTGAAGTTTGTTGAGATTAGAATGTTGAAATTGGAAACGATTTTCATTGTATTGTCCATTAAAGGCAGTATTTGAAACCAAATCAATAACAAGATCTTTAGGTACTTTTCCTATAAATAAATTGTCCAAATTGAAACTAGATACATTTTGAAGAATGGTATGAACACGTGTTTCTACACGTGTCAATGGAAGTTTTGAAGTATCCTGAAGCATATATTGATTTAATTGAAGAGACACATCAGCAGATATTTCCAAACGACGTGCATACAGTATGACTTCCTCCAAATGAACTTTGAAATCAGATTGTTGTGCTGCCATAGGACAGAATGCATCTTTACAACTGAGTTTGACTGAGTTTGACTCGCATGTTAACTTTATTGGGAATAATACGATTAAGGGTTGTAATATCAGTGTAAACACGACCTAACATTTCAGTAAATGCAGTACCTGCAATCATTGCACTACGTTTTTTAAATCCAACATTGGCATTCCTTAACGTATTAAACTGTCCCGCCGTATCCTTATACCATAAACCCGTTTTCAGATGAGTATTGGTAGCATCTTCCCCGTAGTTGAAACTTGTTTCAAAATAGGAACGGTAGGGATAGGTTCCATTAGAAGACGAAATGATTTTATCATTCGTAAACATCAACTTGTAAAAACATGGCATGTAGAAAATTATTTACAGGTCCAACAATATCGGCTGCAACGGGTGGTGGTCCTGCTCCAGCTACTAGTAAATTATCCCCCTTTGCCCTTACTACTTTACAATTGACATACAGGTAAAGGTGCGAAGGATCAATATACTCTGAAGTATATCCAGGAATAACAAATTCAATAGGTCCTTCGGATGTAAGTGTTGAAATAGGCCATACGTGAGGATTCTATAGCAGTTTGTGTCATGGGTACAGATACCAAATCCAATTCATTGGTACAGCACTCTTTACTAGCTGGTGTAAGAAACGACATAATGATGATGATGATTAACTAAAAATATCTCTCGATCAAGTACTTGTACGTTTACGACGCTTTGCAGGTGGTTCAACACGTGCGGGAGCACTTCGTTTGCGTCACGTCGTCTACTGCTACCGGTAAGCAACTGATTTAATTTTGTTTCCGCTTTTGTCTTTAAAGCTGATCCTGCTTCGCGGAAGCGTGCTTTTACGGGTTCTTTTACAGGTCGATTCTCTAACATATCCCGAGCAACTTGAATCCCTGTTTGTAACGCTTGTCGTCCAACGTCTTTGGCACCTTGTTTAATAAATGGCATTGCAAATCGAAAAAGACAACGAAATAAACTTCCGATTAAGTGGCCACGCTGATAGACGGGTCCCGCAAAATACGGAAAAACCCGCGTCCGCGATGTACTACTACTTTCATTGCGGGAGACGCGTAAAGTGAAGTATCACCGTCAATATTCCGGATGCGAATGGCAAATTACATCCTGCATGATCCTTTAGCAGGATTTCAATTATATCCAAACTTAATTTAGATAGTGGAAAATAGTGGACGTTTAAAATGTAATAGTTTGCACTTTTCTATGATTCGTATCCGTCATGGCCACAATTTGAAGTAATGGTGCTTTTGTATCACCTACATATTGTAGCTGAATGAGATCCGTGTATACAAACACTTGCTGTGGGTACCCAATACCTAGGTAGGGTTGTTTTTGTATTGCTCCAAGTTTTAAATGTTAATACTTGGTTCAAATATCGGTGGTTTTAATTTGACCTGTATTGGAATAGGTAAATTCTATCCAGGGTGTAATTTTATTGAGTTCATCCAGTAATTGCTGAACGGTCGCATAATATCCCGAAGTAATACGGTGTTTTAGTTTTGTTCCGTTATTTAAATCGAACCAAAAGATATTTTCTTCATCAAGAACATTCTGACATGTGAGTGCAATATGAATTTCTAAGTCCAACCCTCCACGAAGGATCATTCAAGTGAATACGACGATTGAGAATATTACGAAAATGTGTAGGTATATAATTTGTATAAGTTTGTGTACGTGAATTTGAACTTAGAGTAATGTAAAAATTATCATCAGTACTTACGGAAATCATGCTTTCTGTTTAAAATGAAGTGTAATGCTTGACGTTCCAAATTGAAATGGCAATTTTTGTCCTTGTTGATCTTTTAAGTCTACTTGTAAAGTATCAAAATGTTTTTTTCCACTTTCATATACTGAGACCGTTCAAACATATAGGATTTGATTTCACCGTACTGATACTCGTGCACACTTATTTTTCGAAATAGTTTTCCAATGGCAGACTGAGTCTTGATCACATCAAGACAAACATTAATTTCGGAAGGGATATTATAATTTAAATAATATGGAAATGGTGCAGGAATGGTCACAATCAATGGCCGTTTACGTCGACTATGTGGAAAATAGTGTATGCTGTGATTCTCAACGGTTAGATCATTACTAAACCCAAGAAGATTTTGTAATGCAGGTGTCACTCCAATTACATAGTGTCGTTTTCGATATCGTCTGTGTTTAATATAGACACGATCACGTATGTAACCATAATGTAACATATACGAGGATCATCGATACCTGTTGCACCGTCTTCATCATTGGGATCGTCAGCTACAAGCTCAGGTTCAGCATCATCATTATTGCCAGCAGCATTAAGTTCTGCTTATAATTGTTTATTCATTTGAGTTACTTTAAGTAAATTCTGAAGTATGATTCGTAACCGTTCTTTTTAATCTTCCTTTTGTTTTGCTTCTTGTAGTGCTTGTTCCTTTTCTTGAATCTCAATCATTTGTGGAATACTTTCCAGCAATGTCGGTACGGAATCATAATACCCTGGTGGAAATTTAATATTATATTGTGTTCTCTTTTTGCCTTCCGTTTGAATAATAATTTCTTGCTCCTGATTAATATTATAAACACTTCAGGGAATACTAATTCCCATTAACCCCACCACCCAATTTCCTGTTAAATGTATTGGTTGAACAAGCTTGGTTGTATATGATGCAGTGGTATTATCAAATACATGTAAACTAGCATTGGAGAGTAATGTTACATAAAAGTCATTAGCATGCCCGAATGATGTCATGATGCTGACTGAACAGTTTCTCGTCGTACCCAGCTATTCATACTTGGAGGATATCCTAACCATTTAACGTAGACCCATCCCTTTCTTCGTTTTAACACTTTCTCAATAAGGTACGTTTTCTTTCAATTGTTATAATTTTTTGAAGTTCCTGATTATAAAACCTTCTCTTGATGGGATCACCATTCCAATCATTGATTTTATACACGACAGGATTACTTTTAATAAATTTGTCAATAATAAAGATTTCACGCGACCATTTCCGTAAGTATCCCTTTTCCAATTTATGTTTATATTTACTTACACGAACATAGTCTCCAGATTGTAATTTACATTTGGGTTTAATGATTTGTTTCCGTATAAGCTTTGCCAGACTTGGTTTACGTTTGTATCCGAGACATCACTAGGTTCAAGCTTAATTGTGGAATGCGGACTACGATTATAACTGTGTACGAGATCATCTAATACATCAATGTACCGGTATGTATTTTCTGCCGTAAAGTACTTGTATATTTCCTCCTTTAACGTGCAAAAAAATCGTTCTACAAGTGCTGATTTTATTTCCGAATGAACACTATAATGATTAACTTCATACTTTTCAACTACCCGTTTTTATGCGTTGGTTATAAAATTCCATCTCTAAATCCGTTTGACAACGTGCTAATGGTAATTTCAACGATTTTAAAATTTTCGTAATGGCTTCAGCTACAACAGGTCCCGCTTTATTCTTGACGGGAATACATGTTGCATACTGTCAAAAAACACCAATGGAGCATAAAATATATCTGTTCCCATCATTATTATACTTTGACACATTTTGTATATCGGCTAAATCCATTTGTAGTAATTCATTTGGACCACTCACATAATATTGTTTTCGCGGAAAGGTTTTACGTACGGGAGCATGTAATGTATAGATATTTTGCTATGCTAACCATTTTTTAACTTATTTTTGATGTTACACTTTCTTGTTGTAATTTTCTAATACTTCCCAGAGGAACTGAATCCGAATACGTATAATACAATTTCGATAACGACATGTTTACATTTTATAAAATCTAAAATTTCTTAAAAAGATATTACGTTTCTTGGCTTTTGGTTTTTTTACTTTTAACATTTTGCTTTTTATTACTTTACGAATAGGTAATGGTTTCCTAAACAAAGATGCACCTGAACCAAACTGAAAATTAATTAATTCTTTTGGAACATTAATTTCCTGAAATAATTGCTTAAATGATTGTATGCCATTTGGATTTCGTAGTTTACGTTTTCTTACCACTTCATTTACAAGATCAATAATATTAGACCCTGGAAGAACAGTATTATCAATGGTTACCACACTGGATGCATCCCAAGTGATGCGATTTGAGGCGTGCACTAGATTTAATAAGACTCCTGTTTTTCGACTAAGCGTTTTACGAACAGAATTTAAAATAAGGTGAAACAATGGGTTTGTAGAAATATTTTTGTTGTGACATCTGATTCAACGAGAGGTAGTGCAATCGATTGGTTTCTTGCTGGAATCTGATCCAAGTACGTATGCAGTGCCTCCTGCTACATTTTCCATTTTTCCTATGGTGTCATATCCGTACGTGTTAATACATTTTGCATTTCTTGATCTAAACGGGATTGGTGTGATTCCTGGGATTTTACTCATGATACCAATTGTGCTGTTGCTTGTTCAGTTCTAAAATCATTTTTTGAAATTGAGACGTCGCCATGTTACCGATTGAAAAGACTCCCGGCCACTGCACTTAATATTGGTGCTACCAATAAAGGTAAAATGCCCCTCCTTTTCGGTATAATATTTTTCGTCTACGTTTAATACTGGACTTTATACACGTAACGTCCCTTTATGTCGACGTAATCTTGCTTTCTGATGTAGACTCAATGGAATGTTTTCATTTATGGTATTTTTTCTACTTGTGCAATGGTTCGAATAACTCTTCCTGAAGCTTTTTGTAACAAGCGTTTTCGTTGCTTGCCCTTACATCTACAAAGAGCACGGAGCTCATTTTCGTAATGCTGTAAGCTTGACATCATAACGTGAACTGAACGTGACGGGATTATGCTGGTCTTTTACATGCGCATAGATGTGGATGGTTTCATCGGGAAAAACGTTGGTACGAATTCGTAATGCTTGAGGAATACTTTGCGTTAAATCAAATAGGAGATAACTATGTGGATTTACTGTTCCTTGTTCAAAAACGCCTGCCAGTCCTTTACACTCACGTGGCATAATTTGTCTTGCTAAGTACTCAATTTGTAGTTTATCACGTGGATTCTTAAAACAACGAGATAATGACTATTTAAGGAAATATTACGGGAATGCTTGCCTTTTGGAAATAAAGTTTGAAAAATTAAAATGACAGTTAAATTTTATGGTGACTATACTTTGTGGAAAGGTCATTTAGAACTAAGTTTGTTTCACTCTAAATCATCTAAAATAATCAGTGATTTTGGTCGAATTTCAAATGTTTCCATATTGGGAATACCTTGATGGAATTTAACGTTTTCAACGGTAAGGTATTGAACAGCAGCTCCATAACACCAAACGATTTCTTTGAATTTAGTACTAAACATATGATCTTTAAATTGTAACAACATATTAATGAACGTAGTTTTTCCTGATTTCGAAGGGCCACTGACCATCATGATGCAAGGATTTTGAAACGGGTACATTTTGAATTTAAATGAGAAGTTGTAATCTAGATTTTTGTTTATATATTCACAGTTCTACTACTAGTACTACTGCAATTTTTTCTTCAATGTTGTTTGTAGTCATAGGGTAAGGTTTTGTAGTCGGTGACTGTATTCTCTTTAATAATTCTTCGCCGTTTACCTGATGTATCTTGGTTTCAGGTTTAGACTTTAGTCACAATCATAAATCCAATTATTCTTCGGGTATTATTTGGTGAAAAAATAATTTTCTTTTTTGTTTTTTCGGTGATGAAATCATAGAAATGTTCCAGAAGAATTTTCTCTTTATTTCGATAGTTTAAGGTGATGCCTCTAATTTTCAAAATACCTTTGACTTTTCCAGTTGCAATTTCATGTATGCGATACGTATAATTCTTTGGCTCTAAACCAATAAACAAATTCATATTCCAGCCATCAGGGATTTCATTAGTTAATTCGCCAAGGTACATCCCAGTTTCAAAGGCGACTTTTCATTTTTATTGTAGATATACATGATGGAAACCGTATCCACATACATGAGTTATCATACCCTACAGTATTCCTTAATTCATACAACCGTAGGCGTGCCCATGATGTAATAAATGCGCCCAAACAAACATTCAAAAATGAAAATGGTTTGTTTTCCTTTTCCTTGTGCTTGTACGTCACAATTAAACTTTTTTCTCCTACGGGTGTTACTGATGAAACTTCGTAATTTGGATTAAGCATGATATTAAAAAATGATGCACTATCCTCAACAATTACACTTTCAGGTAAGTCTGTGTGTTGTCCCCATTTCCCATACAGAGAATTCAAAAAGTATTGAGCAACGTAACGCATTCCCGGGTTTTTCTCAATCTTGTACTTCATTTGAATATTTTCATGTTTTTATAGTCTTTTATGTACTGTTGTTTTTGTTGGTCTGTTTTACACTCGGCAGGAAATCCACTGGCTTCCTGCTTCATTGTAAGGAAACTTTCCACGTACTTTTCAAATAAGCCAGATCGCATTTTAAATTCGCAGACTTCATGAATTTCTTTCACTTGATATCCCCGTTTCAAATTTTCACGAAATTCTGGTGTGGCAAAAGTTCCCCTGAATTCCCTTTCTTTCTCTGTATGATGGCAGTCATTATTATTGGTTTCTTCCATACATATTCTGCACAGACCAAAAAGTAATTTTGAATTACATGAAAATGGCGAAATCGGAAGTTTCAGATCGGTTAGTGGCAAAATAGTGCAATCTACAAATCCGAGTACTTTTTCCAGTTCTGGAAAATTGTTTTTGTACACGCGTGTCATGCCTACAGACAGCATTTTTCTAGCCATTACCCACGGATACAAGCTCGTGATATCCAGGCAGGTAAGGGATTCATTTTCACCGCATTTATACAGACTACGGAAGCATTCTGTCCTTCCACCCTTAATGCAACTTTCGAGATTAATCCATCATAAAGATTTGCGTTGGTCTTAATAAACTGTTGTATGCCCTTGCTTTTCTTAACTTGTTTATCCCATTCGCATTCCCATATTTCGATCAATGTTGTGTTTTTCAAACTTCGCATATATTCTGCCTTTTTCACGGTACGATCTTACCGCTGTTCAAGACTTCCTCCACCATCTAATGAAGTATGGCGGGGGCTAGGATAACACGGTGGATCACCGTGAAAAAACAACTATTGGATTCTGCTATAGTTACTTCTCCTGTATTTTCATCTTTAAAATATCCATCTGCTTTGTATGGACCTACTTTTGTTCTCCATTAGCATAATGTTTAATTTTTTTACCCGCAGTATGTGCCAAATACTCTAGCCATTGCAAAGCCTTTTTACTTTGCTTATTCCTGTGGTGGAATCCTAAAGGTGGTAAGATGGCTATACTATTTTGTTCCAGACATAATGTTCGAAACACACGGATAGCCAAACTGGCAATAGTAGGAATACTTAGGAAACACTTTATTCCCCCTGTTTTTTCCTCGATAATACTGGAAAATTTCACAAATGACTGTAAAATTTCAATTCTTATAGTAACTAATTAGTTCATTTTGCATATTAAATTTATAGTTGGGATCCTTCTTGCATGCATCATGCCATGCCTTAATGCTTTGGCATCATCTTCAGATTTATTTTCAATATCAAAACATTTTAGATCTGGAATGGGACCATCATAATTTTCGTTTTGCTTTGTGTTGAATATGTATGGAAACTCGCCTTTCTTTAAATTTGCATCAAGACTCAATGTCTTTGGCAAATTACTCAGTTTATTGTTCATATAAAGCAGCGTATCTCTAAAAATAATGTGTTCATTTAAGATCATTTGAACAAATTTTTGGCCATTCAGGATGCATTACATATTTTTTCCATGACCTTGGTCTTCAATTAAGTTTCTTGCCACCAGTATCATGTCGAAACCCGATACGTTGTGAGATAAACATACTACCTTTTGAAATTTAGGTTAAGCAATTAATACATTCTTTATAAACTCTCCCATCGTCCTAAAGTTAGTCTCTACTGTAACCGTTGTTTGAATCGCCACGATCATCACAGGGAACCTCCGCATTTGTTTCATTCCAACATTGGTTACACCAATGAGATGCACAAACCAAGTTCACTTCATGCTCCCTTTCCCCCTTTTCATTAGCATCTAATAGCTGAGTTTCGCAGTCAAATATAATGGCAAGATATCTATCATACTGTTGTTTCTTTAATGGCTTACATGGCAGTCATGGCCGGGTAAAGCGAATTTTTCACATAGGCAGCAGTATATTTCTCCAGAAACATGCTATCGTTTTCGGGAACGGCGACGCATATTTACAACTCTATGACAAGATCCACATTCTTGTACATCCTGGCATAAGGATCTATTAATTTTCTTTGATGGAACTATGATTAACCAAACAATTCAACGAAGGAAATATTCTACGGCAAGCATCGCATGGAAATTGGCCCTTTTTCTTCTTGTGTAATGCCATGGTACTCTTCACAATACGAACATTTATATTCGCATTTATAATAGATTAAGTTGACGTTGTACCCTTGTAAACAATATGGACAATATCTTTCTACTAATAGGTATTTTCTAATAAATGGAATTGCACTGTAGTGGTGAACTCTAAAATCGATATACAACTGAGTTGGAGCAGCTGGACCACTGTATACTTTAATAATTTATCTTATTTTAGAGTTTTTCTCATAAACAACAATTTGGTACTTTGGCAGTGATTGTTGTTGGAACATGTGTACTTCTCTGTTTGTACACCCATTAATTGTTTTCAATGTCAACACCTGCTTTAAGACACAGCTCTTTCGCTCTATCAATCCACATGTTTGGTCTTCGTTTTGTATTTTGCAAAGCTTGTACTAGCGAACGATTCCCATCTGCTCTTGCCTGGGCCAAAATCAAACTTTGTGGTAAACAATAAATATCATTGGGAACTTGAATCGTACCTGCCGAAAGAAACAATCCCTTGTCCACTAATTTATTTGCATGCTTATTAAGTGCATGCAAATAAATTTATTTGCATGCATGGCCAAATCGACGATCCATCCAATGGACTTTAATTTTCAATTCTCCCATCAAATAACTATCGTTGGAATTGAGAACATTTTCTAGCGTTTTGTAAAATGACTTCGGGAGTAAGTTGAACTCTTAAACGCCGAGAAACAAAAACCGGGTTGTTGGTGGTAGAATTACTGCTATTGACCGTTAATCCGGCGTACGCATATTCTGGAATTCCTGATAAAATATGTTTTATGGCAATCTCAAATAATTTATTTACGTACTGTTCTGGGTCCACAACCGGTACTTGATCAGTGTTTTCCAAGGTTATTTCCCTTCCAAAAAGGCCGAAATGTCGAAATTTTCTCTGACTGCTGGATACAATGGTAGTCTTGTGGCGATTCATTTCCACTACCACACATATTTTCTGTAGGCTTCCACGGTTTCCAAGCAGAAGGTGTAACTCCAGTCTTTTTACTTAATTTTCTCAGTGCCTCTTGTTCTATATTATTTGGTTTAACATTACCAAACAATCGCTGAACGACAGGGGGAACATTACTTGATGAGCCTGCTTCAACAAGAATATTACGCTGTTGATCGTAAGCTTTAGCTGTATGTGATTGTGTTCGGTTAAATTACACTTTCTGTTACTCTTTGAATTTAATGGCATACACATCTCCTCTGCTGAAGGCGGAGTACTGACATTCACATTATCAAAATCCTGACGTCTATTTTCTACAGATGGGTATACTTGTTTGATTGTACGGTTGAATACATCATATTCAAAAATTAGAGACATCAACTCAGAGTTTGAATCCCTTGGTGCAATGCAGGCTAAAACAGGCACCATAGGTGGTGGTAGCATAGTATTCGGTGTTGGAGTGACGCCACCAAGTAAATCAGGTTAGGGATCGTTTGCATTTTGTTCAATTTCCATCGGAGAAGTAGGCAAAGGTAACAGTTTTTCATTTCTTTTTGAATCTACTTCTTGTAACAGTTCTAGTGCTGTATTAATTGCACTAGTCATAGAACTAATGCTTTCTTCATGTTGCACTGAAGGAGATGGAGGGGGTAATAGCAGGAAAATCAAATATTTCTACAATCCCGTTTTAATCAAGTTCACTAATTGACGGTCGCGGCAAAATATTATCAAACTCGTATGCAGGAGTTACCATTTCACTATTACAAATATTCATACTGCCCTGTCCCCCATCATGCTGAAACTGACAATCATTTAGTGGTGGGATTACATTTTGTACTTCACTTCCCCATCGTGCTTGTTGCTGATACTGCGTAATGTTTCCATTATCAACATTTATATCAGTATTCAATGCAAATGGTAAGGGAAGCATGCTTTCCAATTCCACCATCAAATGATACGCATACTGAAAACCAAATAATTTAAAAAGAGAAGCAGACTCTAATCTGTCCAAATCAATTCGGCGTTGATACCATAATTGATAAAATCGATCTTGCAATAATTGAATTAAGCCTTCAAATTTCCACGGAGCTGAATTATACAATGCCAGAAGATCTCCCACAGATTGACACAATGCAATACACTCCTCAATACGGTCCCAAAATATATCACTGAGATAGAAAGTAAATTCTCTACTTACACTTGTAGGGCGTGAACCGCAACTATACGCATAACAAATATCACGCCAAATAGCCACCATGGCGTTTCCGTCAACCATTTGTGCGTTTGACCAGTAGGACAAAATGTTGTCCAGTGGATTCATGCTTGTCTTCTTTCTAAAATAGTAAAGAAACAACAACGTAATTAAAATGGCGTTGTCACATTCGTACTCTAAACGCAACTAACAAAAAATGTAGTTTGTTATACCTTAAATATTTTTTAAATTTTAAAAAGAAATGTTTCTGCATAAAGATTTTTAAAGTCAAAAGTCAAGTATTTCATTTCAACATCCAGTAGTAGTAAAAAAAGGTTTAAATCAAAAGAATGTTTCTGAAAAAAGAATTTAAAAAGTCAAAAGTCAAGTATTTCGTTTGAACATTCAGTAGTGGTAAGTAAAACCAAATATTTAAATCAAAAGTGTGTTTCTGCAAACAATAAACTTTAAAAGGAGTCAAGTACTAATAATATTTCATTTAAGCATGCAGTCATACTGTGTTCAACAAGAAATTATTATTACAAAGTAAACTAATAGTGGTTTGTCATTGCCTTTTTATAAGGTAAAAGCACTATTACATTTTTAAATGAGCAGTCAACTATTTCAAAATAAAATCCTCTTGTTAATGGGAAATGTTATTTCGGCAGTGGTTCTTAAAAACTAAACACTGTGTATTTTTAAAAACCACATTTTTGTGCCATGCCTTGGTCATATCAACAAGGTTTATTTTTTTCTTCGACTTTTTTTAAATTTCAGTTAAAATTGACAAAAAAGTATATATTTATTCTCTTCCCACTCTTTCTTGAAAAAGAAAAATCTTGAACCATTATTTCTAAAATATTCATTACTGCAAATTTTCACTAGCTTTCAACAAAATAAAAAGTTTATTTCTAATATTTTTTTAATATTTATGGCACTTGCACAACAAAGAGGGCATATATTTTCCGACAATGTTAGACACTATTTTCATTTCTAACACTCGGTCGACTCTCAATACAAAAACATCAACAAAAATAACTTACCCTTATTACTTCAATTTCCAAACAAGCAAACACCAACGGGTTCCAATATAACCAATTAAATTTTAGTTTCTGCACCAACAACAGATTCTGGTAAATTGTCTTTCTTTCTATAAATGATGATCCTCGTTATTAGTTTCACCTTCAAGGGAATAAGTTCCAATCTGTAAAAATAATAATAAAAGTCTTTTACCTCTTCAATACTTAAATACATTTATTCTACAACATTAAAATTGGTATTAAAATGTACTTTTGTTAAATAATTTTAATCAATAACTTAGCTTTACTTGGTTCTTAACACTTCCGTAAGCCGTAAGCTTCGCGTAATGATCCACCTTGATACTACATTTCATATATCTGCCTTGAATGATTAACAAATTAGTATTTTGGCGGGCATTTTTAATGAAATATGCAATCTATCGCAAAAGATCTTATATTTTCTTAAACTGCTATGCATAAGGTACTTTCATACCGAATTTCAGCTCTGTAAGTTAAACCGTGCAAAAAATGTTTCTTTGGCCGCCATCTTTGTTTAAAAAAGGCAATATTCAAATGTTTTAATATAATTTCTCAATATACTCATCAAAATACACCATCCTCCCAAGTTTTATAATTTTAGCTCAAATAAAGCAAAAAAGTGTTCGGCGTGAATCATGCTTTTATTTTTATTCATGCATAAACAAAATATTTATTTTTTTAAATAGTAATTCATAAAACAAAATTGTCTTTAATATGTTTGTAATCCTAGTCAACTAGATTACGTATTCTGTAACAAATATATTTCAAAATCTACTGCACGCCTCATGCTTTTCTTTTAAGTCATGCATAAACAAAATATTTCTTTTTTTAAAAAAATAGTAATTCATAAAACAAATTGTCTTTAAAGTGTTTGTAGTCCTAGTCAACTAAATTCGTATTCTGTAACAGATATATTTCAAAATGTACTGCACGCCTCATGCTTTTCTTTTAAGTCATGCATAAACAAAATATTTCTTTTTTAAAAAAAATAGTAATTCATAAAACAAATTGTCTTTAAAGTGTTTGTAGTCCTAGTCAACTAAATTACGTATTCTGTAACAAATATATTTCAAAATGTACTGCACGCCGCATGCTTTTCATTTTAGTCATGCATAAACCAAATATTTCTTTTTTAAATAGTAATTCATAAAACAAAATTGTCTTTAATATGTTTGTAGTCATAGTCAACTAGATTACGTATTCTGTAACAAATATATTGCAAAATGTACTGCACGCCTCATGCTTTTCATTTTAGTCATGCATAAACAAAAATCTTTCTTTTTTTTAAATAACGTACGTTTCTTTGGCACTTTCAGTGTTTGTATTTCCCACCCATTAAGCTGTATATGTTTCTATTAGTCATAATTCTTTTTAAAAGCAGCAGAAACAAAATGCATGGTCTTACCTTATAGTTAAGATAAGATAAGATAAAATTAATTTTATGGGCGGTAACAGCACTATGGCTTACGCCCGTCCCGATACGGGGGAAGCCCCTTATCTTGGTCATATCAAAATTTAGCTGTTAATTAAAATAATATAAAAAGATAAAAGATGAAGATGTAGAAGGTCTTCACTATCAGCCAACTGGTGTAAATGGCCAGTATAACAAGAAAGCCTGTAAATGGCCCTTCACAAGGTAAAACAAAAAGACATTATAAAAGTTAACAGCTAAGAAGCATAATCATATAAAATAAACGGTAATCATAAAAGTCTTTGCGAAAACAAGTAAAATATTACCGTTTAAGTTTAGGTTTATACCTAGGTTTCCCTTTCCTGCCCACGAGATTAAAATCTATATCCATTAAGTGGTCCTGAATCATGTCTGAAGCCAAAGATGAACTTGGTTCATCGACAGTATGTGCAAACTCTTCCTGAGCTAACTGAGCAGACAGAACGTTCGTCAGAGTATTTATGCTTGTAGTGAGAGGCGAAGTTCGAACTAACTTCGAGACTTTATACGGACTATAAGTAGTCTTAGCCCGTGAAGTTCTAGAGCTCTGCACAGGTGTTTTTTGTCCCTGACTCTGCGTCGGCAAATGGAGAGGAGCCTCCGATTCTTTGGGCGGCTTCGGAGGGTCGTCATGCACATCAGACACTGTTTGGATTGATACATTAACTGTCTGGGTACCAACCGAGACAGTTTTAACTGCTAGTCTGGCTACAACATGTGAAAACGCACCAGAGGGAAGGGTGCGCTGAGAATCTCGTAATCGACGTTTAGCATCACCAGCGGATATTTTCTCTAAGACCATCAGCTCTCGAATTCGTTTTTCGTCCTGAAATATAGGACAGTCCCGTGACCAGGCCGTGTGTTCACCCTTGCAATTGACACACTGAGGTTTCAGTGATGTGCAAGGATCCTCACCATGGCTACTGGTTCCGCAAATTGCACAAACAGCAGAGGTCGCCTTACACGACGTGCTGGTGTGTCCATAGTGCTGACATTTAAAACAGCGGAGCGGACTGGGTATATATGGACGGACAGGCAAGCAGTAGAAGGCTGCCTTCACGTCCTTAGGAAGCTGTGGCATGGCAAACGTCAAAATTAGCGAGCTCGTGGGTTGCAGCTCGCCACTCTTACGTGTTTTAATCCGCCTAACGTTGACTACACCTTGGCTGGCCAGTTCATTCTTAATCTCCTCTTCAGGGACATCTTGCAAGTCCCAACAAGATATTACGCCCTGACAAAAGTTCAGTTGACGGTGTGGTTCAACTTGAACTGCGAATGGTCCTAGGGTTTTCAGCTTTAGGACATTCGTAGACTGTTTATTATTGGATGTCTCTACGAGCAAGGTGCCGTTGCGAAGCTTTTTAACATGCTTAAGTTCACCTGCAACGTAAGTAAGTTGTTTTTGTATTACGAAAGGGGATAACCCCTTCAAACCACTTGGATTTTCTGTTTCACTCATTACTTTAATCACAAGATATCGTGTAATAGACGGTACGATACTTGTCTGTTCCTCTACTGCGATTTTATCTTTTTTGTCACTGCTTGATGCATTAGCTGTATGCGCCTTCTTACTAACATCAGTGACGTTCTCTTCGCTCTCTCTCTTCTGTCTCTTTCGTTCTTTCTGCGAAGGCGACTTATTAGGATGTGGTGGAGCCATGATGAATGAAAGCCGTAAATGCCCACACTTCTCCGTCTTCGTTCTGAGGAGCCAACGAGGCTGCCGGGTACTACCCTCATCACCCTTGTCAGCAAGCTGGAAATCGAGGCGAAGTCCAATGACTTGGCGTCGAAATCACTTGTACTCCCGACTGATGGATACTTGGGACACCCACTCCCCCGAGTGTTGGCGAGACCAAAGGTCCGAAGAGCTCCCCAATGGCGCACTTCCCAGTCTCAACGAGCTAGACCATCCAAGAATCTGCTGTTAAGAACTAGGCGCTATCCAATGGTTCCGCCCCCTTTCCCCTGAGCCCAGGGGCCATCGTCAATGCAAGTACATCCTGTCACATCCGTGGTCATTGCGCGGAGGCGCAACTCACAGCAAAAGAGGAGATGAAATGATGATCATCTGTGGATGAAAATGAGGTGAATGTGAATGGAACTCCTCTGTGCTGGTCCTCCTTTCAAGCAGCGTAGATGTTTAGCTGCGAGGGCTGATTGCAGCCAGCAAAAGCCAGCTGGACGATGGGGTCGCCAATTCCCGACGCCGTATACGAGCAGCGATGGTCTGCTACTCGGGCTATGTGATGATGCATCACGTTGCGGCCCGTAGGCCTGCGATGAGGTCGCCAATCCCCTACGCTAGTGGGAAGTAAAAATTCTCAATAGAGAAGCACTTTGGCCCTGCTATTGGACTTCCCATAGGCAGCAACGATGTTAGCAGCTGCCAGGGCTGATTGCAGCCAGTAAAACTGACTGGGCGATGGGGGCGCCACTTCCCGACGCCGGGTCTTACCTTATAGTGTTTTCAACGTTATTTTGCTTCTTATTCCCATCCTATTTTGGGTGTAATTCACAGATCTGAAAATAAACAAAAAACATTGCAATTAATTTACGGTTAAAATATATTCATAAAGTTTTATTCAACATATTCTTTCACAAAAAAATGAACTAAAACGAAACATTCCTTCCCTAAAATGTTTCAATATTTTTCTCAGTCCCACCAGCCAAATACAAAAATTTGCACTTTACTATTAGTTCTCTATCCATCCGTCCTATATCCCGTATTTTTTCCTAGATTTCTGCTCAAGCCAAAGTAACAAAAACACGTAATTCCGTCAGTAAAATTTTTAAGCTTTCCCTCAGTCCCATCAGGAAAATACTGCAAAAATAAGTTCACATAAGTCCTGGCCGGCTCCCGCCTTGTTATATTTCTTGTTTTTCTTAAAATCCTACCTTAGCCAAAATAAAAAAACACTTAATTTACTAACTGCGTTTTTCTTAGTTTCCCTTCGTCCCAACAGGCAACTACTGCAATAGTAAGTTCACATAAGTCCTGGTTTCCCTGTTATATTTCTTACTTTTCTCAAAATTCTATCTTAGCCAAAATAAAAAAAGTAATTTACTAACTGCGTTTTTCTTAGTTTCATCAAACGAATACGAAGGTAGTAACTTTATGTTAGGCACAATTCTTTACGTACAAAATCAACATGCACAAATAATAAAGATTTTTTGGCCATGCATAAATACAAAATATAGCTGTAATTTTCTTAACGTCATCGTCAATAAATTAACATTTTACCGGCCAAGTGGTCTGCGGCAGTGCGCCAGCGGCTCTAAGGTTCCGGTCTTGAGTCCCGGCAGGGGCACGGGTGTAAATTTTTAATGACTAAAAGCAAATCGTACATGGCCAAAGTAAAAAATGACTAAATTGGTCCCTATAAAAATAAATTTTACTTAAGCTTTTAATAAATTAACATTTTAAAATTGCAAAACCTCACGACTCTATTTTAAATAATAAACACAAAATCAACAAATGATAAAATGTTGTATTGTCAATTCATTTACGTTGCTGTGTAAATTGTATAAAGTGAAAAATCAGTTCGTTTAACGTTACAAACACCATAAATTATTGTGACTTAGGTACGAAATATCCCAAGTATGTTTCTTAAGAACAAGGTGAGTCAATTAACGTTCTAAAAATTTAAAAATATTCTGTTTTCTTAATTTGTTCTTGTGAAATCATTTAAAAAATAAGGAGTCTTTTTATACATACTTGAGGATGCATGATTTTACTTACCATCAAAGTGTCTCCTTATTTCGCACAAAATTACACACACTTTGCCACAATAATGCACTTCCAACTGATCAGTAATAAAACAAAGCAAATACTGAACACAAATGAATCCAACATCCCAAACTGGATAAACCAATTCCTCTACCCATTCTCCTTTTTTCTCTCTTTTTTCATCAACTAAATTAATTTTCAAACCGCAGGGACTTCCAATTGCCGCGTGTGGGCTGTACGAAGAAAATAATAAAAGATAAATAAGTCTCCCTTTCTTCCTCTTCTTTTTATTATTCTTTTCTTTTTAACAAATCATTTTTGTGTTATATTTTCTTCATTCAAGAAAAAGAAAAATGCCTTGTGGCATTCCGGTATACATTTAGGAAAGCACGACTAGAGTCTGGGGGAAGTAACACTTTCATTATCATGGGAACGAGTTATGGTATATGTTTTTGCGTAGTAAAAACAATTAGTGAGCTGTCATTCCCCAGTATGCAGATCCCTTCCAACACTACTCACATGCCTACCCATTGCCGATCCGAAATCCGCAACATTATTGCCTCAACCACTGGACTGGCTTTTTAATCTGATAAAGATATACTAGATCAACAATTCAATAACCTTTTAATAGAAATACAGTGTGATTATAGTATCCATGGTAAGGTTTCTTTAAGAAAAACATGTTCACGCATTATGTAGGCACGGCCATATTTTAGCCGCACCTTCTGCTTAAACAATATTAAAATGTTAAACTATATACTGTTTCCTTGAAACGCGACTGAATAGTTAAATGCATATTCGAGCATAACGAGGGAACACATGTAGAAAAGTATCTTTAAGGCTTTAACCATATTTTAATATTAAAATATTTATCTTTTTGTTGGTAGAGTCTAAATCATTGCACAGACGTATTCGAGCATTACGTAGGAACGATAAATTAGATTTTCTCGTACTGCTTTAGGGAAATATTCTCAACGCTTTAACCACATTTGCCGTTTCCATAGAAATGAGACGCAATCATTTAAAACACATTCAAGCATTATGTAAGGTAGATTGGTTTAATTTAAGCCGAACTTGACATAACGAGGGGAACGCTCTCAAGGCTTTAAGCATATTAGAATGGCAAAACCTTTTCTGTTTCCCTGGTAATGATGCTAAATTATTGAAAGACTAATCGAATATGACAAAGGAGAGATTGAACCGATTCCACTCAAACACCACGTAAGGATGTAAGGAAATGCACTTAAGGCTTTAACAGTCATTTTCATGGTAACGAACGTAACAAATTTATTACACATATTCGAACATGATGAAGCAACGTTGTTAGCTTTTCCACAAATAACCTTGTGTATAGTAAATATTAAAATTAATACAGAGAAATTGACAGCCGTCGCGAATGGGAATCGAACTCGGATCTACTAATTGGCGGATAGGTATGCTAATCATTACACTACCACAGCACGGCCAGTTCTCTGTGTATATGGAATATTCCTCTCGCCTAGACACTTTCCAAGCTCCTCATTGCTGGTTACGGGGCCCAGGCACTCCACTCACGCGGAGATTTTTAGTTGAGGAGTCTTTTTGCTATCATGCAGTGCGAAGGAAGAGATTGTTGAACCAAATCCAACCAAACGAAACAAACTACTGTAAAGGAATATGGCTTCAAGAACACTGGATCGATAAAACATTTAACGTTTTCATTGAACGAGACCCCATTAAGTTTCTAAAACATTGCATTAAATGTTAATCACTTGCTCATCTCAGTTCTGCAGGCATTGCAAAAGATGAATCCGTCCTAGAACTTACTATAGGCATAGTAAATAATGGTATATCATACATTATGTTATGTTAATGTGGTCGGTAAAAGAGTATGACTATTGGACGCTATTTGAGATATAAATAGTAGGTGACACACAAGGAACATAATATAAATTGTACATAACAAAGTCTTGCATAGAATTATTCTCTCACTATTTTTTTAAGTATATAGTACCATACAGCATCTTAATACAGTTTTCAGCATCTATTGTCATTATTTTGTTGCTACTGTATATTGAATAAGTTAGTATCTGATATTCAAAATGGATGCATAAAACTGCAAATCATTAAGTAAAAGAAATCAAATTGTCAGGAATCAATTGAAGACCACAGGAAAATATTTGTCCATTTTGAGATCAGAGTGCCATCAGTTAGCTCTCTGAAGGGCATTTTTAACAAGCTGTCAATGCATAAAGAGAACATGCATAGTCCGTCTATTACAAGCAGATCTTTATTTAATGTTCAGGTGTACGTAATTCTAATTCTGAAATTTTAAAACGATCTCCTGTAAAATCAATAAAATGCACAAAACAAGATCTTTTCCTCTCATCTTCAATTGTAATCGAAATACTAATAGCTTTAAAGAAGAGAACTTTATTATAATTATAGATTAGCTCAATGGTTGGAAAATATTAACATTTTTAAAGCAAGATACTTAATTACGTCAGATGTGGTATTAGTGAATCGTGTTTTAGAATCAAATGATACAATGGAAGAAAAAGGTATTGTGGATAGCAACAAATGTGAACACTGGAATTAACAGGACTTGTTAATTCATAGGTTAACATCTTGTAATAATTTTCTCTATATATTTGCAAAAGAAACAAGAACATCTATTTAAAATATTTTAAGAACATTGTATATCAATCATGACGAAAACAATCACTCAGATGCTGGAGATGGATGTCTTACCACATCTGACATATTTCCCAGAATCGCACCTCCGGACCATCATCTGTTCCGTTAAGTGTGGCAGTTCCTTCTATGCCAGCGCGAAACTGAACCCTTAGCTTGATGTTTTCTTCACTCAGAAACCAGAAATTGACTGCGGAGCTCTCTGAACGATGGGAGACAGTTGTGCAGAATGGTAGAGAATATATTATTTATTAATGTTCTGGAATCAGTTTTTCTTGATTCGTGGTTAGTGCTTTAATGGAAGGGTAGTAACACCAACACAATTTCTGCACCAACCAAATAGTTCACAGTACGTCAAACTTTTCTTAAGCGTTAAATATTACCTTACCTTACCATTCGGCGCTACAGCCCTGGGTGAGCCCTGGCATCCTTGGCGATCAGCCTCCACTGTTCTCTGATCTTCATTTTCTCCATCCATTCCTTGACTTTCATTATACGTAGTTCGTTTTGTTCGTTCTCCAGCCAGCGTGTTCTTGGCCTTCCTCTTGTTCTTGTTGTGTATAGCTTTCCTTTGAGCATTCTTTTTCGGCATGGCTGAGTCCTCCATTCTTTCGACATGTCATAGCCATTGTATGCGTTGCACTCCTATAAATCGCACTATGACCTCTCTTTTTATCAGTCTGTCCAGTTCTTCATTGTATCTTATCCTCCAGTCTCCTCGTTCGCTTACTGATCCAAATATTTTCCTTAAAATTGAAGACCTGAATTGAAAAAGTATCCCAAGTCCACCGGAGTATATATTTTCAGGAGGAACGAAAAACAGTCCAAGGTCTTCGTATGCTATCCTATTCAGCGGAAATTATTTTGTGTTAAAAAAGGATTTATGTGGTGGGATTAGGATGTAATATTTATGCAAGTGTATATGCCCTTGGAATATAGATACCGACGAACAGAAAAATGGAAATACGAAAAAAGTGGACTTTGGATGCTTTTCAATTGAGGTCTTCAATTCGTCTTTCGAACACTCTAAAGGCATTTTCATCTGAGGACGTGCGTGTCCAGGTTTCTCCTCCGTACGTTACTATTGGCCTAATTAGTGTTTGGTACATTTGAATTTTAGTACATCTTGTTATGATTTTGCTCTTCGCCATGTGGTAGTTGGCTGCATACGTTTTATTCCCTGCTTGTATTCTGTCATTTATACAGTTATGTACTTTATTGTCGTTTGTTAATATGTTTCCCAAATATTTAAAATCTAATACCCCTTCAAAAGTTTTCCTTCCTCTGTTCAGTTCCCGTGGTTGGCCTCTGTTTTCACGTCTTGATATTATGATGTATTTTGTTTTGCTCTCATTTACTATCATTCCGATGCCCTTGGCTTCTTCTTCCAGTTGGAGTTTTGTGAGCAGGTTGGAATTTCGGGAGTATATATACTAGAAATACTCGTCATAAATTTTAACTAATTTGACATTGATTTATTGCATTGTTTCTTTCACGAGCACCTAATTGACGGCATTACTAGGAGATGGAGCGGCCTGCATTATGCTTTATTGTATATTTTCTTTCTTATATAAGCGTCTCACCCTTGGAAAGCAATCACGTAGTTCAGCAGAACAATAAGAGATGGCACCACAACGCTAATAGATATTGAAGGGAAATCAATGTGACTTTGATAATAAAAATATTAAACCTATTTCTGTAAAGTGTGTAAAAAAAAATTAAGATTACGTATAAATTATCAAATGTCTAAAAATACAAAAGAAGCAAAAGATAGAATTATTAAGCAAAAGGAAAGAATATGTAAAGTGCTTTAAAAAATATGAAAAAAACATCGAAATGTATGTGAAGTTGTCGAATATCGGATCACAGCCACACGGCTAAAAACGGTGGCGCCCGTTTTGCGACCGTGCATTTTCCAACTTGTGCATTTTTCGGCCGAAATACAGGCAAGCGTGTGTTTTGCGGCCGGGAATACTGATGCATAGTGAAGTGCCAATGTTGAACCTATTAGCTTTAATAACTAAATTGCTATTTTGCTGTTTTTAAATATATGTAAGAAACCTGTTGCATATTGCTGGTTAGGTCAAATTACGTTTGATTACCAATTTCATTTTAGGAGCAAGCTACTACAATTTGAGAAGCAAGGAATTCGTTTTAGTAAAGGCAAATGTATTCCCTTTACCAATTCGGATGCATTGTGAAAGGCACATGGGGGATGTGGAGGTAGCGCTCCGAATGTTCTCAATCCACGGCACGAAGTGAGATAGGGTGCTTAGTCCACGTGCGAGGGTTTCCGATTAGATTTATCTAATTAGTGAGTAATCGCTCACAATACTAAGTCCCATTTATAAGTGGCATAGTGACAATCGGCATGGTGAACCGATGGTGATTTGCCATTGCCTTCCATCGGATAAAGATTACGTCCGAAAGAAGGGACCTACAGTTTAAAGTGAACTCCGAACCACTTATGCCCTAACCAAGAATGGAACCCGGGATCCCTTGATTACAAGGCAGCGAAGGTTGCCACTCACCCACACAGGACATTACCACCCAAGGTGCCCAAATATAACAAGGACACTTTGACACTAAATTTGATAGGCAACTGAGTGCGAAAAAAGTCTCCAGCGTCCTAGCTGGGATTTTTGAACACGGGTCGTCCGATTGGCACTCCGACGCACTGAGCCACGGCGACTTCCAATTCAATTTGGGATGCATCATATTTCACTACTTTTTTCAATTGCACATACATATTCATGACTAATTTCGCACAGAAAGTAATATAAGTCAACTCGAATGTCACGCACAGATACTAATTAATGCCGATCAAGCGGCAGCAAGAGAAGGCGGGTTAGTTAAAATCAGGTTATATTTTACCGTTTTACCTTCCAACCGTGATTGTTCTCCCTTATTTAATGTTGTCTGTGTTAATTTCTCGTTTTACATGTGTGTGTTCTGCATTGGAAAATTCTTGATACTATTGCCTCTTTCCGGAGAATTTTTGGAAGCTGGTTCCCAGAGTGGAAACTGTTACCTTAGGTTACCTTTGCGGAACCTCAAACTTCCAAGAGACGGAGCGATGTTGCTGAATACACAGTTAAAATGTAATATCGTTAATGAACTTAACTGGTTAAGATATCACCGACTTTAAAATAAGTAGATTGGTCGCAAAACACACGATTCATATTTCATTGATCGCTAAGCGCACGATACTCTGTATAGTCGCAGCTTCCACGGTCCCAAAACTCACGGACTCCTAGAAGTCTGGTGCGTGCCCACTACTCCAAACATGTCACAATAAACGAATGCTTGGTCATTGATTTTATTCTTCCCGTAGTGCAGCATAAGCGTAAGTCATATTAACCGGTGGATTGCGTTCTGACGGCGATAGAGTCTAGTCTTACGTGACCTGTTAATAAGTTTTGCTCTTAATGATACATGCTTCCATTTTTTATGAATTTGAAGAATACTGCTACTTTCTTTAGTTGGCACTAATTAATTTAATTTAACAACTGAAAAATCATGGATTTATGTTTACACAACATGCAAATAATAATAATACAAAATAATAATTTCCTACGCACTGGCAACGTTGCATTTCTAATTACTTGAATACCGAAAAATATTTAATGACAATAATTCAGTAATTTGCAAATGCGGGCCTTTTGGAAATCAACACACACTGACAACGCTGCTTGCTTATTATCATACGTTTATTGTTACGGTAACTTTATAGGCACATTACATTCGTTGTCATTACGAAAAATGTTCGAGTTTTCAGGAGGTAACTAAATATCTCTGGCACTTGAGGCGTAAAGGGGGCTACCGGTGCTCCCGCCGATCGCCGACACAAGTGAATAATTGCTTGTTAAAATTACTCGATGGAGCACATCAATGGTGGTCGCTGATAATAGCTATACCGTCTCAGAACTCTTTATTTGTGCGCATGACAGTAATAGCTGTTAAGCAGGACTCTCCACATTCTAAGAAACTATTTTTACGTATAGGTTACGGCGAGTGAGCGAGAAGATGTTGTCTTGGCAAGTGAATTTTCCCGCGGGGCTCACAGTAACAGCATGCGCTCACGATTGTGTTCGCGAACGGGCATCAATCAAGTTGACTTGCACCAGATTGACTTACTGCCGCCACTGATCTCTGGAGTTCTGCAATAGTTGGTAAATGATAGTAGGTTTGCTATTTTTTTGGAGCTTGAGCGTTGGCTTATCTCTTCAACCTATGCATTTGTTGCAGAAAGAACCTACGTATTTGTTATATTAATTTTACTAAAATGTCCAAATTTCGGGGAGGGGGGAGTCCGGACCGACCCCACCCCCTAAATTTTCCCTGGCTTAAATTTTACGAAAATGCATCTACACAAAGACATTCCTCATCATGTCAAATGTTTGGAAACCGCTGTCCTAAGCTAATAGGCTAGATTTCCATCACGCTGAGTTGAAGAAATTTGTAAGAAATGAGAGTTTTATTAGCCATCCAACAAACATTTCAAGAACATTTATAATAAACTTCCTATTATATCACCTTCTATAATTAAAACATTTTATTAATACCTGCCTTGATTGCACTGTATGCATACTTAAATTTGAAATAAAAATAACTGCAGCCAATCATATAGTTCATTCAGTTACAAATAGAGGGCAGTGATGGTCATTAGTAAATTAGATGCTTTCTAACTTCTTGAAACAATGGTTCATTTGACGTTCATTTATAATAATTTGCGTTTATGGAACGAAAGTTGAGTCACATTATTTAAAGAAACAAATATGACTATAAATTTTAAATACAGTTAAACCTAATCTACATCGTTAATATTTCCAGTCTACATTAAATTCTTCTAGTGTTTAATTTATTACCAAAAACCTAGTATTAAAAATTCCCCTTGGGTTACAATAATTTCCCTTTCCGGGGTAAAAACGAGGGAACTTTACAACTTGGTGCGATTTTTGGGCTTAGAATTTTTTCGACGCAAAATTTAAGTTTATTGTATATCACTCTTATTTAGCTATATATCAGAACAATATTTTTCACACAAATACGTGACATAATTCTGGTTATCACTGTAAGTCAGCGAATTTATACAATGTTTCAATATATTTATTTTTGAAAGAAGAAATGTCAGCTATAGACATGCGACAATTTTTATGTCCATAGCTGTACCATGTAGTAGAGTAGTTTATATCGTAATGTTCCTTTAGGAACACCCTGTTGTTTGTGGAAATATAGGTAGAGACAAAGATACACAGGGTATGAGTTTTGCCCATCACCAGTTTTATTATAAAATAATATAAGTTCTTTAGATTAATAAAAAGAGTCTCCCGTACCAAAGTAATTATACAAGATGAAAAGTTATAATATAACTTTTCTGGCTTCTTCTTCTTGGGTGTAGGCCTCGTAGAAGAGAGAATGATTTGGTATAGCACCAGTCCGCAGCAACTGAGTGCAGGAAGGAAGGTACCAGTCCGACAGCAACTGAGTACCGGATTTTGTGTCAGTCCGCAGCAACTGAACATAGGTTCAATTAGGCAGCCCACCTGTCCAACAGCAACAGAGTGAGCAGGATAGGAAATCCTCCAGTCCGACAGCAACTGAGAGAGCGGTTTTAGGAAGCACACCAGTCCGACAGCAACTGAGTGTACAGGTCTTAAGGATAGTACCAGTCCAAGGCAACTGAATACTAGGAAAGAGGAGAGAAGTGATCACCCAGGGAAGTGATGCTTTATATTGGTGTGTCGGTCTTTTATACACCTAAATTTGCTGACTCTGCTGACTCCTCCTTCGTATCGTTGGTAGCTCCATCGGTGGCTTCTTGATGAAACTCCATTTGTCGTCTGCGCTATTTACGTTTCCTCTTGATTGTTTGTGTTGTAACACTTGTATCACACACGTAGTACACACTACTATCTTGTTTATATTTTGATTATGAGCGACACGTGCTGAGCACGTGGCGCGGCACTTGGAACGTTACAATATATAATAAAAACTGTTTACCTCTAATTTGTTTGGGTTTCATTCATGATATAAAAAACAAACACCCTATCCTTGTAGCATTCATTTATTATCATGCAAGTACAATTCTACAATTGAATTGTGGATATTCCATCCATCACTTTTGATGTCTGTATCTTTATCCAAAATTGTAGTTGCATACAATTACGCAGTGCGCATGCATAATCGTGCACTGGGTGATGGTAATTACAGCATGAACTATTGAGTTTGAATCTAATGTGCGTGAGGCAGGACATCCCTGATCTTCAACATTCACAATGTTCTCAATGTGGAATAGTTTCCGTAATAATGCCATCTTTTCAGTTCCTTTACAATAAAAGACGGAACCCATTTCGCAACACTGTGAAACAATATGGCGGATGTGGGATACACTATGTAACGGGCCTTTAATATTTATATATATCTTGAATAATAAAACCTCTTTGTAATGAAAGCTCGTCGCTATATCGAAATGGTCCGCTACTTTAATAATGTTGCTGCTGTGTGTCCTGCCTCTCAACACAGAGCCTCTTCTGTTTTGTCTCCGGCTAATTTTATTCTCAGGGCGAAAATGGATTCTTGGCTGGATATTCGTTGCACTAACAAAATAATACAGGAAGCTTACGTGCCCCAAAGCTGCTACACGCAGTGGGACGACTCAGCCTACCACCTAATCCTGTAGAGCCAAACCATTATAAAGTGCTGTGGTGCTTTTCAGCAGACCCTGGCACTCATAATAGCGTCTCCTTACACGCAGTTGAATGCTAAATAAAAAAAGCAGTTAATAATCAAGAGGTTTATTAAACATCACATTCTCCTATATGAATTCCTCTGTATATGAAAACCCGACATGACCTTTTACATACTTGCAGTCAATAGTTTATGTCGGTTTAACGTTATTCCATTTCAACTAATCTCATTATACAAAACAATAATAATATACAACTTAATCAATCATATAAATGTTCTGTTAACTAACATCTTAAAGGTCAAACTCATGTGGTGTTTATTAACACGCCCGCCATTTGTAAACACTAAGTTATAGCAGTGACATCTATTGACCTACTCCCGAACTATTTCAATTACCACAATAAATTATAAAATGAACTAAATCGTAAATATCTCTTTGAAAAACAATTAAAACCGACTGATAATGCTTTTAAACAATTAACAAAGCTTTTAAACCATAATGTAAACGTAATTCATAAAATATAAACTAACCTAATTCGTCCAACACTTAATAGGGACATATCATAATAATTCCCCCAATGTGAAAAAAAAAGAAAAGAAAAAAATCTAATTCAATCAACAATACAATTTGTTTTCAATTCCTTTTTTTTTCTTTTTTTTAACTTGTATGTAATCAAAGTTTACTTTAGTATTTTATAAAATAGAATTTGTAAATTCATTAAATTGGTATTAATTCTTTAACCCTTTTCAAGATTAATTAAATTCACAATCATTGAATATATATATATTCTTCATTATTTCAATTAATAACTATTCACTATTTATAATCTTCATTTCATCCTTTCAGAATTATTTAAATGAATCATTATTTAACATATACAACTAATAATTCATTGAATTAATAATAATTTTTATTTCGTAAAATTATTCAAAGTTTCATAATTATAATTATCATGTCTAAAATCAAATTAATACTCCTTTCAGTTATTGCTCAGGTATTAATTGCATCATTTGTTCTTTTAGTTTTTTCAATACATCACCTTGTGCTTCAACTCCTTGATGCATTTGGCACAAATCTAACTTTTGCTCAGGTATTTTCTTATTTTCGGATGTTCCTGGTATTTTCTTTTTTCTCTTGCTAACACCTTTTCCTTTCTTATTTAATAATTGTACAAGTGTCAAAATTTTATACCGATACCATATTACTTCTAACTTCTCATTTTCTCGAATTTGTTTCCATGTTCGTTTAGCCCAAGTTTCGTCAGCTTTTTGTCAAATTAGATGTTTTCGTTTTTGCCACTGTTTATAAGTAGAAGTTAAATCTATCTTTTCAGACTGTATTATTTTGTTTTCGAAATAGTTACAATTTTGCTTCCATCTTTGATAATATCCTTTTGATGTCCAATTCTTTTGTTCCAACTTATACGGTGTAGATATGTAATCCGGTAATCCAGAAAACAACATCCCTTTTCTTCTAAACTTCCGCACATCTTTGGACATTCCTTCCAATTGCAGCGGATTTGTTGATATTGGACGTGGTCCTTTATCTTTTCTTCCCTTTCTTGACTTTCTATACACTCTCCCTTTTAGATTACTTCCTTTCTTCCCTTTTTCCTTCCATCTTACTCTTTCCTTATATATCTTCTGTTTCTTAATCCATTTTCTATGTTTGCATCCTTTAGTTCCTCTTTTCTTTCTTTTCGTTGCCTTAAAATCTTCTTTTGATTTCGCTGATTGACCTACAATTTGTTCCATTTCAACATCCTTAGTTGATTTATTACAGTTTACCATACTCTCCTTTTCTTTATTATTGTTTCTTAACACTTCACCTTTCATCTTCATCTCTACCACATTTTGGTATATCCTTTCCGTATTTTCTATCATTACTTCTCTTGTCTTCATTTTCTTTCTTTGATTACTCCTATTGCCCTTACTTCCTCTACGATGTTTCCTTTTTTCTTTGGTTACTTGTAATTCCATATTATCAATCCTTTCAAGGCTCCTGGTTTATTCAATTTGATAAAACACAGTTTGTTCTTGCCATGATACTATATTACATTCGTCTCGTGATTGAATTTCCCTTTCTTCATACATTTCCGTGTTTGTTACTACCATAATTTGATTTGAACAAACTCTTGTTGATTCAACAGTAACATCTTCCTTTATAGGTAACTCCCATCTTGCTTCCACCTGAACTTTAGGTAACTGCATTTGTTTTTCTTGAATCTCCACATCCTGATCCATTACCTCAAATTTTACTTCCATCTGCTTTACTCCTTGTATTTCCGTAAGACTATCCTGAGATATCATTTGCACTGCTAACTGTTTATTTTGATTACACGAAAATTCCTCTTCACAACATAGGTACAGAATAATTCAATGGTCTTCTATCGAGTGCTCTTTCTAAACGTGCAAATGCTTCCTCAAATCTCTTATCCTTTGCTTTTCTCCTTTCCTTTTCCTTTTCTTTGACCTTTTCCATTTCTTCTCTTTCGTTTTCTTTTGCCTTTTCCCTTTCTTCTCTTTCCGTTTCTTTGATTCTTCTTCTTTCTTCATTTTCCTTTTATTTGGCCTTTTCCTTTTCTTCTCTTTCGTTTTCTTTGACGCTTCTTCTTCCTTTTCCTTTTCTTTGGCCTTTTCCTTTTCTTCTCTTTCGTTTTCTTTGACTCTTCTTCTTTCTTCCTTCTCTTCTTCTCTGGCTTTCCACCATTGTGTGAGAATATCCATTGTTAACCTTGGACTTCTCTTACTTTGTTTACCAGATTCATTTCCTTCTTGGTCTTGACGTTCTTCTCTAAATCTTCTATTTGTTCTATTAACCCACTGTACTTCTGATTCACCCTGCGAATCAGAATCACTTTCTGATATTCCATCGTTTGTAGTGCTTATATCCATGCCCTTACGTGTGGAAGCCATTTCTGTAACGGGCTTTTATATAATATATCTATATCTTGAATAATAACCTCTTTGTAATGATAGCTCGTCGCTATATCGAAATGGTCCGCTACTTTAATAATGTTGCTG